>JAREIK010002630.1:49561-157061 GCA_029783825.1 Sapria himalayana | reverse complement strand
TATATCTGCCTATCCACCTATATATCTACCTATCCATCTATTTATCTATCTTTCTATCTAATGTCAATCTATCATTCTATCTATCTATATAATTATTAATCTATTTATTTGTCAATTTGTCTATCAATCAAACTATCCAACTATCTATTTTTAAATCTATCTACCTATCTATCAGTCTATTTATCTATGAATCAATCAATATATCTATCTATTAATCTATCTATATATCTATCTATCTATGGTGTGTGTGTGTGTATCAGTCTTTCTATTTATTTTTTTCTCTATCTATGTATCTTACTATCTTTCTATCTATTTATCTATCATTATATCTGTCTATTTATTGTTCTACCTATTTGTCTATCAATCTACCTATATATATATATATATCTGTCTATCACTTTGTCTATCTATCTTTCTATTGAGTTTGTATAAGTCTATTTATTTGTTTATCTATATATCTATCTATTTGTCTATATATTTGCCTTTCTATCTATCTATCTATCTATATATCATTATTTATATCTATCTATGTGTCTATCTAACTATCTACCTATATGTATATATATATATATATATCTATCTATCTATTGTCAATATATCACTCTATCTAACTATCTATCAAATTATCTATGTATCTATTTATATGTCTATCTATCTATCTATCTATTAGTCAAGCTGGCTATCTATCTATCTATCTATATATCTATCTATCTATCTATCTAAGTATATATCTATTTATCTATCTATCTATTTATCTTTCTATTTATTTATCTCTCTATCTATTTAATTGCTTTCTACTTATCTATCTCTCTATTTATCTATTATCTATGTGTCTATCCATGTGTATATCTATCTTTATATCTATCTGTCTATCTATCTATTTGCATATTTATTTGTCTACCTATTTTTCTATATATTATTCAATCTATCTTTCTGTGTATTTGTCTTTCTATCTTCCCATCTATTTTTCTATCTATTTGTTTATCTATACTTCTATCTACCTATCTATCAACTATTTATTTATCTATCTTAACATTTATTTGCCTATTTATCAATAAATCAAACTATTTATCTATCTATTTATCTATTTGTCCGTCTATCTATCTATCTGTCTGTCTGTCTAGCTATCTTTCACCCTATTTGTTTATTTATCTATCTAATTATTTTTGTATCAATCAATCTATCTATCTATATGTTTATCAATCTCTCTTTCATTCTAATTATCAACGTCAATCAAATTGTTTATCAATCTGACTATCTATCTATTTAACTATCTATTTGTTTATATCTATCTATCTATCTATATGTACATCTTTTCATCTATCTATACATCTATCTATTTATCTATCTTTATATTCGTCAATCAATCAATCTATCTATGTCTATCTATCTATTTGTTAATTGATCTATCTATATATCTATCATTTTGTCTATCTAACTATCCTTAAATCTATCTATCTATATTTGTCATTCAATCTAACTATCTATCTAACTACTTATTTTGTCGATATATATATATATATATATCTATCTAACTATTTATCTATCCATCTATCTATTTATCTGTCTATCTATCTATTTGTCTATCTATCTATATATATATATATATATCTGATTATCTATCCCTAGATCTATCAATCAATCTGTATATCTATTTGTAAATCTATCTATCTAATTATCTATCTATTTATCTATATGTTTATATGTTAATTTATCTATCAATTTACCAATCTAGTTGTCTATCTTTCTATATATCTATCACACTATCTATTGCCTATCTATCATTCTATCTATCTATTTATATGTCTATTTATCTATCTAGCTATAACACTATCAATATATCTACCTATTCATTTATTTATCTTTATCTCTATTTAATGTCAATTTATTTTTCTATCTATCTATATATCTATTAATCAATCTAAATGAAGAACTATCTATAAATCAAACTATCCAACTATTTATTTTTCAATCTATCTCTCTATTTATTTGCATATCTATGTATGTATCAATCTGTCTATCTATCTATTTATCTATCTGTCTATCTATATGTGTATCTATCTATTTATTTTGTATCTATTTGTTATATATCTATCTGTCTGTCTGTCTATATATCTATTTATATATCTTTCTATCTAGCATTTTATTTATATATCTATCTATCTATCTATCTATCTGAATATCTATATATTTATTTATCTATCTTTTGTTTATATATTTATCTAATAATTTGACTATCTATTTGTCTATCTATATGTCTATGTTTCTATATATCTATCTGTATATTTATCAATCTATATATAAATATGTCTTTATATCTATCTTTATTTCTATCTATCTATCTACCTATCTATCTATTTATCTATCTCTCTACCTAATGTCTATATATATATCTATCTATCTATCTTTGTATCTTTCTATCTATATGTTTATCTATAGATCTTTCTATCTATCTGTATAATAATTTAAGTATCTAACTCTTTATCTATCTGTCTATCTATCTATGTATCTATCTGGTTATTTGTCTATTACTTTTTTTATCTATATATCTATCTGCCTATATATCTATCTATCTATTTGTATATCTATCTATCTATCTATGTATCAGTCTCTTTATCAATTTATCTATCAGTCTATATATCTGACTATCTGTCTATTTATCTTTCTATCTATATGTCTATTTATTTGTCTAACTATGTTTCTATCCATCTATCATTATATTTATTTATCAATTTGTCTATCTATCATTATATCTATATGTCTACCTATTTATCTAACTATCAAAGAATGTATTTGTATATATATTAGTCTATTTATATGTCAATCTATCTGTCTAACTAATGTCTCTATATCTATCTATCTATAGATCTAACTATCTATTTGTGTGTCTACATATATATATATATATATATCTATATATGAATATGTCTATATATCTATATATCTATCTATCTATCTATTTGTCTATATATCTTGTCTATCAATCAATCAATTTATTTTTCTATCTATCTATATGTCTATCTATCTTTCTATCTATCTGTCAATTAATCAATCATCTATCTATATAGTAGTATATACATATATATATATATATATATATATATATATATATATATCTTTATATCTATCTATTAATCTATTTATCTTTCTATATATCTATATATATATATATATATCTACCTTCTATCTATATGTGCATCTATATTTCTATTTATTTATCTGTCTATATATCTGTCAAGCTATCTTTCTATCTATCTGTATATCTTTCTATTTATCTATCTATCTATATATCAATCATTCTATCTATTTGTTTATCAATATTTATATCAATCTATATATCTATCAAATTATCAATATGTCTATCAATCTATCAATCAATTTTTCTATCTATATATCTATATATCTATTTGTCTATTTGTTTGTCTAATTATCTATATATTGTCTATCTATCTATATGTATATCTATTCATCTATCTATACATTTAATTATCAGTCTATCTATACGTCAATCTATATGTTTATCTATCTATCTATTTATCTATTTATCATTTTGTCTATCTATCTATCGATCGATCTATATATGTTTCTATCTATCTATCTATATAACTATCTGTATATGCATTATCTATCTGTCTATCAATCTACCTATCTGTCTATCTTACTAACTATTTGTTGATCTATCTATCTTACTTTATTTCTTTTTATTTTTTTATCTTCATGTCTATCTATCTATCTATGTATCTATTTGTCTATTTATCTATCTATCTATCTAACTAATTATTTATATATATATATACCTAACTATCTGCCCATCAATCTGTCTATAAATCTATCTGTCTATATGTTTATTTTTTTATCTAACTAACTATTTATCTATCTACATGTATGTTTACTTAACTATCTATATATCTATCTATATATTGATCTATCTATCAATCTATCTATTTATATATCAATCTAGATATATATCCATAGATCTCTCAATTAACCTATTTATCTATATGTCTATCTACCTTCGTATCTATGTCTAACTATCTATTTATCTATCTTTATATCTAATGTCTATCTATATATCTTTCTTTCTTTGTTTCTATATTTATGTTTGTATATCTATATCTCTAGATATCTATTTATCTAGCTATCTATTTATATTTATATATCTCTCTCAATCTATATGTCTATCAATCTAGGTTTCAATTTGTTTAACTATCTATTTATTTATCTGTCTATCTATTTGGATATCTATCTATTTATTTGTCTCTCTATTTTCCTATCTATCTATATGTCTATTTGTCTATCTATGTCTATATATATATATATATATATCTATCTATCTATCTATCTATTTATGTATCTATCAGACTATCTATCTGAATATATATATGTCTATTTATTTGTCTATCTATATGTCTATTTATTTTTTTATCTATTTATATATACATCTATCTATATATCTATCTTTCAATTTGTCTATCTATCTTTCTATCTATATGTCTATCTATTATTCTATCTATCTATCTATCTATTTGTCTATATATTTGTCTATCTATATGTCTAACTATTTGTTTATCTAAATGTCTATATTTTTATCTATTTATCTGTCTATCTATCTATCAATATATATATTTATCTATCTATCTATCTATATATCTATTTCTCTATATTTTTATTTATCTATCTATCTATATATCTATTTGTCTATATTTTTATTTATTTATCTATCTATCTATATATCTATCTGTCTATGTTTCAATCTTTCTATATGGCTATCTATCTTTTAGTCTATTTGTTTATCTATATATATATATATATATATATATATATGTTAGTCTATTTGTCTATCTATTTGTATATATATGTAATTATCTCTCTATTTATCTATCATTCTATCTTTTATCTTTCTATCTATCTTTCTCTTTCACTATTTATCTATTATTTATGTGTATATCCATTTATCTTTCTATCTTTCTCTCTATCTATCTATCTATTTATCTTTATATCTATCTATTTGTCTATCTATATGTCTTTCTTTTTGTCAATATATCTAGTTATCTATCTATTTGTCTATATGTCTTTCCATTTGTTTATATATCTATCTATCTATTTGTATATCTATATTTCTATCTACCTATCTATCTGTCTATCTATATGTCTATTCATGTATTATATTTGTCTATCTTTATGTCTAACTATCTATTTATCTATCTATCTTTTTGTCTATCTATCTGTCAAGCTAACTTTCTATCTATCTTTTTATCTATATAGGTATCAATAAATCTATATATATGTCTATCAATCTATCTTTCAATCTAATTATTAATATGTATATAAATCTATCTATCAATCTAACTATCTAATGTATTTATTTGTCTTTTTATCTATCTGTATATCTATCTATCTATCTACCTATATATATGTCTATCTATACATATATCTATGCATTTATCTACCCATCTATCTATCCATCTATCTATCTATCTCTCTATCTAACTATCTATGGATAAAACTATCTATATATGTGTCTATCTATCAATCATACAAACTTTCTGCATATCTATCTATTTGTAAATCTATCTGTCTATCAATCTATCTAACTATTTGTTAATCAATCTATCTATTTGTATATCTATCTATCTATCTACCTCTTTATCTATCTATCTATATATGTATCTATCTATCATTCTATGTATCTATTTATATATCTATTTATCTATCTGTTCTTTGATCTCTCTATCAATCTATATATATATATATATATGTCTATCAATCTATCTAACTATCTATATAACTATTTATATGTCTATAGCTCGATCTATCAATTTATCTATATATTTATCAATCTATAAAAAAATAAATAAATAAATAAAAATATATATATATATATATATATATATTTGTTTATATATATGTTTATATATTTGTATATATATCTATTTATCTATCTATTTATCTATCTCTCCTTATATATCTATCTATCTATCTATCTCTCGATCTATGTGCCTTTCTATTTGTATATCTATTTTCAATCAATCTATCTATCTATATATATGTCTATATGTATGTTTGTCTATCTATATGCCTCTATATTTGTTTATATATATATATATATATATATATATATATATATCAATCTCTTTATCTATCTATCTATCTATTTCTTTATCCATCTATCTTTTTATCTTTTTATCTATCTATTTATCTATCAATCTCTCTATCTATTATCTATATATCTATCTTTTATCTATATATCTATCTATTAGTCTATCTATATCTAACTATATTACTAGTGATAAATCTATCTATCCGTATGTATATCTATTAGTCTATCTATATTTCTATTTTTCTGCCTATCAATTAATGTATCTATATGTCTATTTATATATCCATCGATCGATCTATCTAGCTATCTATCTGTATGTCTATCTATTTATCTATTTGTCTATCTATCTATATATTTGTGTATCTATCTGTTGATCTCTCTATCTCTCTATTTATCAATCAATCTATATACCTCTGCATCTATTTAACTAACTATCTAACTATTGATCTTTTTATTTGTCCTTCTATCTAACTTTTTATATATTTATCTATCTATCTATATATATATTTTTGTATCTATCTATCGATCAATTTATTTTTCTGTCTATAAATATGTTTATTTATCTGGCTATCAATATGTCTATCAATCTTTCTATTAATTAGATTTTCAATGTGTTTAACAATCACTTTATTAATCAATCATCCTATTTATCTATCTATCTATTTGTCAACCTGTCTATATATCTATCTATCTATTAATCGATCTCTTAATCTATCTATTAATCTGTATATCTTTCTGTCTATCTATCTAACTACCTGTCTATCTATTTGTCATCTAATCTATTTAACTAACTATCTATATATTTTTCTATCTATCTATCTATTTCTCTATCTATATATCTATCGATTTGTCAATATATAGGTATGTCTATCTAATTGTCTATCTATCTATTTGTATATATATCTATCTATCTATCCATCTGTCTATCTGTCTACCTATCTATCTATATGTTTTTCTATTAGCCTATCTATTTGTCTACTATATGTCAATCTATCTGTCGGTCTATCTGTCTGTCTTAATGTCAATATATTTGTCTGTCTATCAATCTATCTATCAATATGTTTATCTATCTTTATATATATTTGTCTATCTATTTTTCTATATATCTTTCTTCTATTTATCTGTCGATCAATATGTCTATGTATCAATCTATCTATCTAATTATCTATCTATCGGTCTATCTCTATGTCTATCTATCTATTTATTGATCTATCTATTTGTCTAACTATATATATAGCTATCTATCTATCCATCAAAATATTGTTCTATCTATCTATCTATCTTTGCATCAATCTATCTGACTATTTATTTATCTATCTATCCATCTAACTATCCATCTTTTAATCAATCTATCTATCTATCCATCTATATATATTTTTAACTATCTAGTTTCTATCTATTTTTTATCTGTCTGTATATTTGTCTCTCTATCTATCTTTCAATCTATCTTTCTATCTATGTATGTTTCTATCAGTCTATCTTTTTGTCTATCTATCGGTTTATCTATCTATCTATTTGTCTATATCTGTATGTATATCTATCTATATATTTGAATTTATATCTATCTATCTACCTACCTATTTATCTGTCTATCTATATAAATATCTTTTTATCTATCTATCTATCTATTTATTTATCTATCTGTCTATCTTTGTATCTACCTATCTATCTATCTATTTATTTATCTATCTATCTGTCTCTCTATTAGTCTATATATCTATCTTTCTATCTATCTATATATCTATCTATCCATGTAAATATTTATATTTATATCTATCTATCTATTTATCTATATATCTATCTATTTGTCTATCTATTTGTCTATCTATTTATCTATTTAAAAAATTTGTCTGTCTGTCTATATATCTTTCTATCTATATGTCTATCTATTTTTCTATCTATTTATCTATCTATCTATCTATTTGTCTATCTTTCTGTCTACCTATTTTAATTTCTATCTATCTATTTGTATATCTATCTTTCTATCTATTTATTTGTCTACATATCTATCTATCTATCAATTTATAAATCTATCTTTTTATCTATCTATCATTTAGTCTTTCTGTTTATCTGTTTATTTATCTATGTATATATCTATCTATCTATCTCTCTAATTATCAATCTTTTTATATTTCTATCTATCTATATATTTATCTAACAATCTATCTATATTTCTATGTCTCTATATCTATCTACATATCTATATTTATATATTTACTATTTATCTTTTTTTTACCCATCTATATGTCTATATTTCTATATATATATATATCTATCTATATTTTGTATGTATGTATATATATATATATATATATATATATATATATCTATCTATCTATTTATCTATCTCTCTTTCTATCTATCAATCTATCTATAAGTATATTTATCCATCTATCTATCCATATATCTATTTGTTTATTTATCCATTTATATATCCATCTATCTATTCATCTATCTATCCATATATATATACATCTATATACATCTATCTAACTATCCATCCATCTATCTATCTATCCATCTTTCTATCTATTTATCTATCTATCAATACATCTATCTATCAATCAATTTATCCATCCTTCTATTCACCTATATATCTATATATTCATCCGTCCTATATCCATCTTTCTATCTATCTATCTATTTATCTATTTGTCTGTCTGTCTATGTATACATCTATCTATCCATTTATCTTTTTATCAATTAATTTATCTATCTATCTATCTATCTATCCTTCTATCTATCCATAAATTAATTCATATATCTATATGTCTATCTATACATCTATCTGACATCTATCTATATGACTATCTATCATTCTATCTATACATCAATCTATCACTCTTTTTATCCATCTATCGTTTAGTCTATATATTCATTTATCTATTCGTCTATCTATATGCCTATTTATATGCCTTTATATCTGTGTTTATAACTATCTATATATTTATATGTATATCTATCTATCTTTCTTTCTTTTTATCAAAATTTCTATTTGTTTATCTATCTATCTGTCTATATGCATGTCTCTCTGTCTATCTATCTATCTGTCTATTTATTTATCTGTTTAACTATTATTATATAATTTTTGTTTATCTATCTGTCTATCTATCTACCTTTCAATCTATCATTCTATAATTTTTGTATGCTTACCTATCTTTCTATCTATTTGTCTGTATATTTATCTATATATCTATCTTTCTATCTATATATCTATCTATATGTTTGTATATATTCCTATCTATATGTCTATCAATCAATCTATCTCTCTCTCTATTTATCTGTATGTCTATCAATCTATCTATCTAACTATCTATCTATCTGACTGTCTATATATCTATCTATCTATTTGTAATTTTATTAGTCTTTATCTATGCTTGTCTATTTTTTATCTTTCTATCTATTTATTTGTCTAACTAATTGTCTGTCTATCTATCTATCAGACTATCTATCTGTCTGGCTATTTATCTATACATGTACATGTCTATCTATCTAACTATCAGTGTATTTTTCTGTTTGTCTATTTGTTTGTCAATCTATATGTCTATCTATCTATGTGTATATCTAACTATCTATATATATGTTTATCTATTTGTCTATATAATTTTTTCTATCTGCTTATCTTTTTATATGTCTATTTGTCTACTTTTGATCTGCTATATGTATATCTACCTGTCTAGCTGTCTGTATATCTATATATTTATCTATTAATCTACATGTCTACCTATTTTTTTATCTATCTATCTGTCAATCTATATGTTTATCTATCTATCTATATGTCTATCAATCTATCTATCTATCTGTCAATCTATTTGTTTAATTATTTATCTTTCTGTGTCTTTTTAAATTAAAGTCTATTGATCTAACTATCTATCTATCTTTCTGTCTATCAATCAATCTTTCTATCTATCTTTGTGTCTATTTATCTGTCTATCTATATGTTTATCTATCTTTCTAACTAACTATTTATTGAGTATCTATAAATATGTCTATTTATTTGTCTATCTATCTGTGTAATTTATATTCTATCTATGTATCAAATCATCTATATGTCTGTCTGTCTATCTATCAATATATCTATCTATTTGTCTTTATATCTATCAATGTATATATCTATCTGTCTATTAATCTATAGTTTTATGTATCAATCTACTTATATCTCTCACTATCTAACTATCTATTTGTATACATAATTTTCTATCTATATGTCTTTCTATCTTTCTAAATATATATATATCTAATTATCTAATTATCTGTATATTTATTTAGCTATATACCTCTATCTATCCATCTATCTATCCATCTATCTATCCATTTATCTATCTGCCTATCTATCTAGTATTCTATTCATCTATCTATTTGTCTATCTATCCATCTATCTATCAGTCTCTCTATCCATCATATATCCATCAATCTATCAGTATTTTTCTATATGCTTCTATTTGTTTGCTTATTTGTCTATCTATTTGTCTATATATTTGTTTATTTATCTATCTATCTATATGTCAATCTATCTATCAATCTTTATATATATCTACTTGTCTGTCTATCTATCTATCTATTTATCTATCTATCTGTATATATATCTGTCTATCTTACTAACTATCTCTCTAAATGACTATTTATCTATAGTCAATATATCTAACTATTTATATATCTATATATCTATATATCTATCTATCTATCTATCTATCTATATTTCTTTCTATCTATCTTTCTATCAATCAATCAATCTGTCTATCTATCTGTCTATCATTCTATTTGTATATGTGTTTGTATATCTTTCTATATATCTATATGTCTATCTTTATGTATATCTATCTGTCTATTTTTTTGTCGATTTATCTCTCTAATCATCAATCTATTAGTCTATCTAACTATCTATCAATCTAACTGTGTGTCTATTTATGTGTCTATCTAATTGTCTATAAATATATCTATATGTCTGTCTATATGTTAATCTAACTATTAGTATATCTATATGTCTATCTTTATGTATATCTATTTGTCGATTTAGTTGTGTATCTATCTCTCTAATTGTTGATCAATTAGTCTATCTAACTATCTAATTATATATCAATCTAACTGTGTATCTATTTAAGTGCCAATCTATTTGTATATCTATTTGTCTATCTATCTATCTATCAATCTCTCCATTTATTTATCTTTATATATATATATATATATTATTATTTATTTATATATTTATCATTTGATATATCTATCTTTTTATCTATCTCTTTATATATATTCCTATCTTTCTCTATATCTATATGTGTATCTATCTGTCTATCTATCTATCTGTCTATCTATATGTCGATCTATATATATCTATTTGTTTATATTTCTATTTGTCTATCTATCTGTCTAGCTATATATATTTATATCTGTATATCTATTTATGTATATATCTGTATATATATTTGTTTATCTAACTATCTATATGTCTATTTGTTTAATTATCAAGGTGTCTATCGATATAATTATCCATATGTCTTTAGATCAATCTATATATATATATATATCTATTTGTCAATCAATCATCTATCTATCTATCTGTTTATTTATCTATCTTTTTATTTGTCTATCTTTTTAATTATCTATCTAACTATTTTTCAATCTTTTTGTCTATATATCTATCTATCTCTCTCTCTCTCTCTATTTGTCTATCTATCTATTTTTCTATCTAAAGTCTGTTGATCTATCAATCAATCTATTAATCTATCTATATTTCTATCTATCTATCTATCTCTATGTCTTTCAATTTGTCTAACTATTTGTCTATCTATTTGTCTATTTATTAATATATATTTCTGTCTATCTATTTATTTATCTATCTATTTATATATTTATCTATGTATATATCTATCTATCTATCTCTTTCTCTATCTATCTGTCTATCTATATATATATCTGTCTATCTATCTGTATAACTAACTATCTATCTATCTATATATCTATTTATCTATTTGTATGTCTATATATCATTCAATATATCGATATATTTGTCTATATATATATATATATATATATATATATATATCTATCTATCTATCTATCTATATATCTGACTATCTATTTGTCTATCTATTTTCTATTTATCTATATATATATATATATATATATATATTAATCTATATGTATATCTATCTCTCTATCTATCTATATATCTATCTGTTTGTATATCTATATATCTATATTTTTATCTATCTGTCTATCTATTTTATCTATCTATCTATCTATATATCTATTTATCTATATGTATGTCTATATATATTTAATCTATCAATATATTTGTCTATCTATATGTCTATCTATTTGTCTATCTAATTATCTATCTATCTACCTATCTATATATCTGACTATCTATCTGTCTATCTAACTATCTATCTATATATTTATTTATCTTTATATCTATCTGTCTATATATCAATATATCTATATATTTATCCATATGTTTGTCTGTCTATTTATCTATATGTCTATCTATCTGTCTATTTATTTATCTATCTATTTGTATATCTATCTGTCTATAAATCTGTCTATTTTTGTCTATATGTCTATCTATTTGTCTGTCAATATGTCTATCTATCTATCTATATATTTATATATTTTTCTATATATCTATTTATCTATCTTTTTATTTATCTGGTTTGTCTATCTGTCTATCTATCTATCTATTTGTCTATCTCTCTATCTATTTTTCAAATTTTCTATCTATCTGTCTATCTTTCTATATATCTATCTTTTTGTTAATCTATTCATGTATATGTTTGTTTATCTATCTATCTATATGTCTATTTATTTGTCTATATATCTATATATCGTTCTGTCTGTCTATCTTTCTTTCTATCTATATGCTTATCTATCTTTCTTTGTATTTGTCTATCTATCTATATGTTTGTCTATCTGTCTATCTATCTGTCTATCTATCTGTTTGTCTATCTATCTGTCTTTTGGTTTATCTATCTGCCTATCTATTTGTCTATCTTTCTATCTATATGTTGATCTATCAGTTTATCTATGTATCTTTCTATCTATCTTTTTTTCTGTCTATATATCTATACTCATCTTTTGTCATTCAATCAATCTATCTTTCACTACTAAAAAATATGATAATACCAACTAAAATACCGACCAAAATATTTGGTAAGTAATTACCGACCAAAAACTGACAAGTTAGCGACCAAAAAAAGTGTATCAAAAAAAATTCTACCAACCAAATTTGTGACCAAAGACCTATCATAATTACCAACCAAATATTTTTGGTCAGAAATCAGTCTATAGAGTGGTTATCAAACATATTACTGACCATTTAACAACATATTACTATATTTGCTCGGTACCATATTTTTTCAAATTATTATTATCTTCGTACTTACCAACTATTTATGACCAAATATATAGGTTAGTATTTACGGATCAAATCACGACCAATTTAGAGATCCAAAGAGGCGCATCGGAGAAAAATTCTCTCGGCCAAATTCCCAACCAACTATCAACAAAAATATATTTGGTCGGGATTATAGTCTATAAATTAGGGGGGAATAGCAAACAAATATTCCCGAAAGATTACCAACAATTTAACTACGTAAAATATATAACCATTAAAAATGGTCAGTACAATGGTCATCCAATATATTTATAAGGTCATAATTACAGACTAAACTACCGGCAGAATATTTAGGTAGGTAATTATTAACCTTTTCATGACTGAATACCCACCATAACTCTCGACCAAATGGTATTGGTCAAAAATTAGTTTGTAAATTAGGATAAAAATAGCTAATAGAAATTGTTGACTAATTACCGACCATTTAACGACCAAAAACATATTAACATTAAAATTGGTCGGTAAAGTGGACTTCTAGATCCTTATCGATTTTTTATCACCGATCATAATTTTGGTCCGTTATTTTATTGTTTTAATTTTTTGATTTGAAAATTATGTGCTAAGTCATTTAACCCTAAATCATCGAAACTCCATCGTTTTTCTGAATCAGAGTTGAATGTAAGCATGAAAACACAAAAATTTTAATCTTACTTCTGAATCCAGGTAAGTTTTTCTTTGTTCTTCTCCTTCATATTGCTTATACACATCTTCATCTCTCTAAATTATATATAGATATTCAGAATTTCATTTTTCAGTAAATATGGGTATTAGGTTTTTTTTCTCCAAATTTCTTAATTTTTGCTTCGATTTTTTTTAACCTAACATTATTTCGACTCGACACAATTAATTAAACTATAATTTTCCATTTTTAAAAATTTGGTCATCCACGATTTATATTTTTAGGTTTTTAGTGATTTTGATTTCAATTACATCATGTTTGCATCCGAATAATTTTAATGCTAATGGTTTATATTTATATAATCATATGACATTATGTATAAATGTCTATACTTTAATAAATATTATGATTTATCTTAAATCAAACTTTTAATTAATGTTAATCTTAAATGTCTATAATAGTTTATATAAACTTTTATACATTTATATATTCGAATGATATTATGTATAAATGTCTATACTTAAATATATATAAATGGATTATATTATAAATACACATTGATATGTTTATATAAACATATAATGTTTATAAATATCTATACAAAATTTACATTAAATTATTTATTTATATATTTTCTTATATAACAATTATGTAATATTAAATTATAATACAATTTTGTAAATATTTATATTACATATTTTTTTATATAAATATAGAATATTTATCATGTTTATATAAATGTGATATATATACTATATAGTATTTATAAAAGTGTCACATTTAAATATAATAATATTTAAGTAACATTTATACAAATATTTTATTCACAAATATTATATAGATACACATGTTTAATTATATAATCTATGTCATTTTATATAAATGTATTTATAACTATATTTATAATAAAGTTAACTACTTTTATAACTATATTATAACTTTATATAACTAAATTTTAACTATATAATAATATATAACTATATGTATAATTCTATATAACTATATTTCAAAAAAATATATACTATATGTATACTAATATATAACTATATATAATTATATTTTACTAAATTTATACCTTTATAAATGTTAAATATAATTATATCCTGAAATACATATATATTTATAATTATGAGTATAACTATATTAAAATATTTATATAAATATGTAACACTCTATATAATTAAATATAACTATATTTGTAACTATATATACATATATGTATTCATATAATTAAATTAAAATATTTGTTTATAACGTTGTATATATTTATGTATAACTACTTATCACTAGTATAAATATATTTTTATATAACTATTTGTTTAATTATATATAACTATCTATATTATATATAAAATAATTTATAACAATAAATAATTGTATCTTACTATCTGTATAATTTAAAAGTTTTATGCATAAGAATATTTAAATATTAAATTTAAATCTTATATTTAATAAATATTAGTATATAGTAATATATAAAAAAGTATTTTACTATATCTATATCTATACAAAATTATATGTATAAATAATATAATTAAATGAACAAATATATAAACCTACATGTATAAATATATGTTTAACTATATGTGTAACTATATGTATAATCAAATGTAACAATATTTATAATAAAATGTATAACAACATACAAGATTTTGTTAAACTATATGTGTATAACTATATATAAATATTTGTATAACTAAATAAATGTCTATATAATTATATATAACTATATCTGTATCTGTATATACATTTATGTATTAATATAATTAAAGCAAAATATTTTTTATTACGTTGTTTATATTTATATATAACCACTGATAACTACTTGTACTAATATATCAATATATAACTATTTATAACTATATATTATATGTAAAATAATATATAACTATAAAAAATTGTATCTTACTATGTGTTTAACTTTAAAAGTTTTATGCATAATTATATTTTAATATTAAATTTACATATTATATTTAATATATATTTGTATATAGTAGTATATAAAAAAGTATTTTACTATATCTATACCTATAATTAACTATATGTATAAATATAAAAAATTAAATTAACAAATATATAATTCTACATGTATAAATATATGTTTAACTATATGTGTAACTATATGTATAATTACATGTCACAATATTTTTAATTAAATGTATAACAACATACAAGATTATGTTAAACTATAATGAGTATAACTATATATAAATATTTTTATAATTAAATAAATGTCTATATAATTATATATAACTATATTTTTAACTGTATATACATTTATATATTAATATAATTAAAGAAAAATATTTTTTTATAACGTTGTTTATATTTATGTATAACCATTGATAATTTCTTGTACTAATATATCTATATATAACTATTATAACTATATATTTATATGTAAAATAATATATAACTATAAATAATTGTATCTTACTATGTGTATAACTTTAAAAGTTTTATGCATAATTATATTTTAATATTAAATTTACATCTTATATTTAATATATATTTGTATATATTAGTATATAAAAAATTATTTTACTATATCTATACCTATACATAACTATATGTATAAATATATAAAATTAATATAACAAATATATAAACCTGCATGTATAAATATACATTTAACAATATGTGTAAGTATATGTATAATCAATTGTAATAATATTTATAATTACATGTATAACAACATACAACATTATTTTAAACTATATGTGTATTACTATATATAAATATTTGTATATCTAAATAAATGTCTATATAATTATATATAACTATAATTAGAGGCAATTGTTTTGTTAAATAAAATGATTTTTTTAACTAGTATGGAAGACGATCGTGAATTGATGTACAAAGGTTGAATAATGAATGGAATATTCTTTAATGAATGAGGGGATAAAGTTGATGAATATGTTGAGTTTTCTCTGAGGCATCCTGAATGTGTGAATGGTGGTACAGAAATAAGGTATCCTTCTACTTTAGTTAAATGCCAAAATAAAAAGTTTTAGAATGTTGAGACTGTGAAGATGCATTTGTATATAAATAGTTTTGTTGTAGATTAATATGTTTGGATATACCACGGTGAGAAGCAAGTCCACCAGAGGTCTTCGAGTTCAGTACGGGTGTTAGTAAGTGAAATTGATCAGATGCTATCAGATAATATTAATCACACTATATACCATAAAATTGTTTTTGATGCTGTGGGTCCTAAATTCAACCTGAATGATGACTCCAATGCCGAGGAAAGGAATTTCTATGTCATGATTTGAGCAGGAGACAAACCTGTATATGAGGGAAATTCTAAGCATACTCAAAGTCGTGAGGATGTTAAAAAAAAGTGCAAACATATGTGTTTGTAGGCATGGCTTGATGATATATATAAATTCATTCAAGAATTATTGCCAAAAGATAATCTGATGCCAATGGATTTCTACAGCATGAAGAAGTTAGTTAAAGGCTTGGGATTACTCGTACATGTCATTCATTTTTGTGTGAACAATTGTATGATATACTGGGGTGATGAGAGTGACCTTAACAATTGTAAAATATATGGTCATGCTCGGTACAAGCAAAAGGTTATGGGTTCTAGAAATAGAATGTATATACATAAGTTTAAGGTACCGTATAACAAGATGCACTATTTTCCATTAACACCAAGGTTGCAGAGATTGTATGCATCAACCACTACAACTAATGAAATGAGGTGGCATTCAAATCATCATATGGAGGATGGTAAGATGTGTCACCCTTCTGATGCCCCTTCTTAGAAATATTTTGATGAATGTTTTCCTATTTTTTCTTCTGAAGTATGAAATATTAGGCTAGGTTTATTTGCTGATTGTTTTTAGTCATTTAGTCAATCTGGACAGTAATATTCTTTGTGGCCTATGGTGGTAACCCCGTATAATTTGCCTCTAGACTTATGTATGAAGGATGAATTTATGTTTTTGAATGTGTTAGTGCCGGAGACTACGAATCCAATGGAGAAGATAGATCTTTTTTTGCACAATTGATTGAGGAGTTGAAAAGTCTTTGGGTTGTTGGGGTTCAAACTTATGATATTTCCAAACGAGAAAATTTTCAGATGTACTCTGCCCTCATGTGGACCATAAATGACTTTCCAACATATTCTATGATGTCTGGGTGGAGTACAATTGGTATGTTGGTATGTCTGCATTGTATAAAAGATTATGATGCTTTAGATTAATTAAGAGCGAAAAATAGTCATGCTTCGACAACCAGCATATATTTTTTCCCATTAATCATCTGTATCGTGGCTGCAGTGGCAATAGAGGTGGTAGCAGGGCAGCGCATCAGCGGTGGCAGCGGCGGCAGTGGTAGGAGCGGCAGGAGTGGCAGCAACGGCGGGAGCAACAACAATGACAACAAATGTCGTATATACGTACGTATGTAGTTAGTATATACGTCCATATAATACTATAGTATTTTATGTACATATATACTGAGTAAATATGTACCAAGTATTTATGTACGCATAATTATATTGTTGATATATACATATACTACAGGTAATATATGAACGAGTCAAATGCTAGTATATATGTAAATATTTACTTTAGTAATATATATTTACAAAACATAGTTTTTATTTATTTATTTTGATTTGACTGAGTAGTTTAAATTTTTTGCAGATATGATACCACATTGTTTCCCATACAAAGCTTATATAAGTGAAGGGATTTTTCAACAGACATGAAGTACCATGACTCATACAACTTTTTTGCAACAGAAAGTTGGTGATCAGAGGAGCAGAGGGAGCGAAAGCAACGTCAATGCATGGATAGATTATACTTTATGCACAGTCGGTAGATACATTGATTAATAAGATGTAATATAATTTTGTTATTTTTTTATTTTAGTTATTTAAAATACTATATATGAATAAGTCATTAAATGAATTTTTTTTGTTTAATTTAAAATTATCAATTATAGTTTCCATTTTTATTCAATTTAATATAAAAATATTAAATTATTTAATTAAATTTTGTTGAAGCTGTATAACAATCAACTTTAATTTGTGTTTGTTTATGTCTATAATATTTGTTTTTATATATTTGTGAATATGTTTGTGTGTCTCTGAAATTTTTGGGTAGAGTTTTAGCCTATTATAGATATGTAAAAGCCTATTATTATTAGTAGTAGCGGTGGCAGTGGTGATAGTACTGGTAAGGATGGCAGTGGTAGTGGTGGCGGTAGAAGTGTCGGTGGTAGCTGCGGTAGCGATAGTGGCGATAGTAGTGGCTGTGGCAGTGATAGTGGGGGCCACGGCAGCTGCGGCAACAACAGCGGAGGCAACAGCAATGGCGGCGATGACATCGGTGGTAGTAGTAGTGGTGGCAGTGACTACGGTGGCAGTGGTGGCATCGGCGACAGTAGTAGCAGTAATGGTAGCAGTGGCAGCAGCGGCAACAGCATCAGCGGGAGCGGCAATAACAAATGTAGCGGTAACAGTGATAATGGTGGTAGAAGTGATAGCAGTGGTAGAGGTGTAAATGATGGTAGTGGTAGCAGCAATAGTGGCCGTAGCAATGGTGGCAGCGGCCGCTGCGGGAGCGGCCGCAGCACCATCTACGGGTGCAGTGGCGACAACAACTGAATCATACAGTGGCGGTGGCGGCGGCGGTGGCGGTAGCAATGGAGGCATCTGTAGTAGTGGCGGAAGCAGAGTCAACGGTGATAGTAGAGGCAGTAGCGGTAGTAGTAGTAGTGGCATTGGCAATGACAGCAGCAGTGGCAGGAGTGGCAATGGCAGTAGGAACAACAGCAACAGCAACAAATGTGGTATATACATACGAATAAAGTTCGTATGTATGTACATATAATACTACATTTTTTATGTACATATACTATTGTAATATATGTATGAGTGAAATGCTAGTATATATTTACATATATACTGCATGATTATATATTTATCAAAATATAATATTTTTTTTATTTTAATTTGACTAAGTGGTTTAATTTTCTTACAAATATGATACCGCATTGTTTCTCATACAAAACTTGTATAAGTGATGGGTTTTTGCACAAGACATTATGTGCCATGACTCATCAGCTTTGTCGCACTAGAAAAATGGTGATCGGTGGAGCAGAGGGAGAGAAAGCAACGTCAATGAATGGATTTATTATACTTTATGCACTATCGGTAGAAACATTGATGAATAAGATGTAATAAAATTTTGTTATTTTTAGTTTCAATTATGTAAAATATTGAATTAGAATAAGTTATTAAATGATTATATTTTTTGTTTATTATAAATTATTTATAGTTTCTTTTTATATTCAATTTGATATAAAATTATTAAATTATTTAATTAAAAAATTTTAAAATAAATTAAATTCTCAAAAAAGTTTTGAAATTAAAATAGCTAGGGAAAAATCCCTTGATAAATTAGTAAGGGAAAAATCCTTTCCTAAAATAGCTATGGAAAATTCCCTAGCTAATTTAGCAAGGGAAATCTTTATTTTAGCAATGGATTTTCCGTCGCTAAATTTATTTAGCTAGGGACTATTTTCGTCACTAAAATTTAGCGACCATCACTTTAGCTTGGGTAATCTTCCGTCGTTATTTTTGTTTAGCGACGAAAAATCTCACTTAGCTTGCTTATTTAGCTAGGTAAAATATTTTTTTTAGCTTGTGATTTTTCCATCACTAAATATTTAGCTAGGGATACTTTCCCTCACTAAATTTTAGTAACCAGCACTTTTGATATGGAAATGATCCATTGTTAATCCATCTCTATATCCCTTTTAGCAATGGAAAATATCCCTAGCAATATGATATTTTTCTTGTAGTGAAATATAAGTATATGTGGTTATACATTTAGTTACATATATAGTTAAACATATATATACACATGTATGTTTATTTATTTGTTAATTTAATTTTATATATTTATACATATAGTAATGTATAGGTATAGATATACTAAAATACTTTTTTATATAATACTATTTACAAATATATATTTAATATAAGCTGCAAATAAAAGTATTTAAATATAATTATGCATAAAACTTTTAAAGTTATACACTTAGTAAGGTACAGTTATTTATAGTTATATATTATTCAACATATAATATATATAAGTATTAATAGTTATGTATAATTAAATATATAGTTATATATAGATATATTCATACAAGTAGTTATAAGTAGTTATAAATAAATATAAACAACGTTATAAAACTTTTTGTGCTTTAATTATATTAATACATTAATGTATACATAGTTACAAATATAGTTATATATAATTATATAGATATTTATTTATTTATACAAATATGTATATATAGTTATACACATATAGTTTAAAATAATGCTGTATGTTGTAATTATAAATATTGTTATATTTAGTTATTCATTTAGATACACATATAGTTAAACGTATATTTATACATGTAGGTTTATATATTTGTTAATTTTTTTTATATATTTATACATATAGTAATGTATAGGTATAGATTTAGTAAAATACTTTTTTATATACTACTATATACAAAAATATATTAAATATAAGCTGTAAATTTAATATTTAAATATAATTATGCATAAACTTTTAATGTCATACACATAGTAAAATACAATTATTTATATTTATATCTTATTTTTCATATAATATATATAGTTATAAATAGTTATATATAAATAAACATATAGTTATATATAGATATATTCATACAAGTTGTAATAAGTAGTTATACATAAATATAAACAATGTTATAAACAAATTTTTTGCTTTAATTATATTAATACATAAATGATTATATAGTTACAATTATAGTTATATATAATTATATAGACATTTATTTAGTTATACAAATATTTATATATAGTTATACTCATTTAGTTTAACATAATGTTGTATGTTGTTATACATGTAATTATAAATATTGTTACATGTTATTATACATATAGTTACACATATAGTTCAATGTATATTTATACATGTAGGTTTTTATATTTTTAATTTAATTTTTTATACATATAGTTATGTATAGGTATAGATATACAAAAATAATTTTTTATATACTACTATATACAAATATATATTAAATATAAGCTATAAATTTAATATTTAAATATAATTATAAATAAAACTTTTAAAGTTATACACATAGTAAGATACAATTATTTATAGTTATATATTATTTTACATATAATATATATAATTATAAATAGTTATATATAATTAAACAAATATTTATATATAGATATATTTATACAAGTAGTGATAAGTAGTTATACATAAATATAAACAAATATTTTAATTCAATTATATGAATACATATATGTATATAGAGTAACAAATATAGTTATATTTAATTATATAGTCTTACATATTTATACAAATATTTATATATAGTTATACACTTATAGTTATAAATATGTATGTAGTTAAAGATATAATTTATTTAACATTTATATAGGTATACATTTAGTAAAATATAATTATATATAGTTATATATTAGTATACATATACTATATTTTTTTTAGAAATATAGTTATATAGAATTATACATTATTATATAGTTACAAATTAGTTATATAAAGTTATAAAAGTAGTTTAATTTATTATAAATATAGTTTAAAATACTTTTATATAAAATGGTATATGATTATATAATTGAATACGTGAATCTATATAATATTTGTGAATAAAATATTTTTATAAATGTTACTTAAATATTATTATATTTATATATAACACTTTTATAAATAATATATAGTATATATATCACATTTATATAAACATTATAAATATTCTATATTTATATAAAAAATAATATGTAATATAAATATTTTCAAGATTATATAATCATTTAATATTACATAATTGTTATATAAGAAAATATATAAATGGATAGATTAATATAAATTTTGTATAGATATTTATAAACATTAATACATATGTATAACTATTTATATATAACTTTATATGTTTATATAAATATATCAATGTGTATTTAAAATGTAATACATTTATATATATTAAAGTATAGATATTTATGCATAATATCATTCGATTATATAAATGTATAAGAGTTTTTATATACTATTATAGACATTTAAGATTAACATTAAATAAAAGTTTTAATTAACATAAATCATTATATATATTAAATTATAGATATTTATACATAATGTCATATGATTATATAAATATAAACCATTAATATTATGATTATTAGAATGCAAACATCATGTAATTGAAATCAAAATCACTAAAACCTTAAAAATATAAATAGTAGATGAATAAATTTTAAAAAATAAAAAAATTATAGTTTAATTAATTGTGTCGAGTCAAAATCATATTAGATTAAATTAATTTGAAGCAAAATTTAAGAAATTAGGAGGAGAAAAAAAACCTAATACCTGAATATATTGAAATAACGAATTTCTGAATGTATATATAATTCAGAGAGACGGAGATGTGTATTAGATATTTGAAGAAGAAGAACAAAGAAAAACTTACCTAAATTCAGAAGAAATATAAATTTTTTTGATTTCGTGCTTATAATTGGCTCTATTTTGGAAAAACAATGGAATTTCATTGATTTTAGGTTATAATGACTTAGCATATGATTTTTAAATCAAAAATTTAAAACATTGAATTACCGACCTAAATTATGGTCGGCAAACGGTCGATTAGAAAAATCTATAAGTATTTGGTAATGCACTTTTGTTCGTTAAATGGTCGGTAATTAGTCAGTAATTTCTATTTGCTATTTCCATCCTAATTTACTAACAATTTCCGACCAAAAATATTTTGGTCGGAAGTTATGGTTGGTATTCGGTGGTGAAATGGTCAGTAATTACAGACCTAAATATTTGCTCGGTAGTTTGGTCGAAAATTATAACCTTAAAAATATATTGGATAATCGCTATACCAACCATTTTTAATGGTTATATATTTTTGGTCGTTAAATGGTCGGTAATCTTTTGGGAATATAAATCTCTAATTCCCTTTTTATTTACAGACCATATTACTGACCAAATATATTTGGTAGGTAATATATGGTCGTTAGTTGGTCGGGAATTTCATTAGAAGATTTTTCTTTAATGTGCCTCTTCAAATTTGTAAATTAATCGTGAATCGGTCAGTAATTACCGACCTATATATTTGGTCAGTAAATGATCGGTATATACAAAGTTATACATAATTTGAAAAAAGGCTATATCGACCAAGTATAATGCTAGGTTGTTAAATGATCGGTAATATATTCAATAACCACTCTACAAACTGACTACCGACCAAAAATATTTGATTGGTAATTATGGTGGGTCTTTGGTCGGTAAAATTATTTTTTTCGTTTCTCTTTTTTGGTCGCTAACTGGTCATTTTTTGACAGCAATTAGCGATCAAATTTTTTGGTTAGTATTTTGGTAGGTATTATCATAATTTTAGTAGTGATAGCATCGTTCATTAGTTTTTTTATTGCTGAATATTGCAGACCATACCCATTAATCCCAAGCCTTTTCTTAACAACTTGACTGTAAAGACGGTCATTGTAAAACTCAAGTGGGGAATGGAATACATAGGTGGGCTACCATGTGTTATTTTTCTGTGCATTGCATTTTTTTCTCATTTTTTTGGGTTCTTTCAAGTTTCATTGCTTCGTTGGATTCCTATATGAACATACAGGTGTGCAAAAATTCAATACCATGTAGCCCGTTGTCATTTCAAGTTCCATTTCTATTTTTTTGGTACTTTCTAACTTTCTTTTAATTATCCATGGACTGATGCGTGAAACTAGGCAAAATTAAAGATTATGCTGATGAGCAGTTTAATATAAAACTTGGAAAAATCTTGATATGATAATTTAAAAATAAGCTCATGATTATCTTGTTATGTGAAATTTCTAGCAAATGGCAGTCGGTGTTGCAAGCACTAGTCTATCTATTTATCAGTGGCATAGTATTTAGTTCTTTATTAGTTGTAAATGTAGTATGTTATGCTTCATATGCAAGTGTAACAATGTTATCTATCTGTGTGGAGTACCAGAGAAAAATAACTAGAAGATGTTGGCCATGGAGGGACATGCTCAGGTGCTAGAGCAGTATGTAGTTCTTGAGAAGCTAGGGGAAAGAAAACAATATCAATTTCACAGATAGATTAAACTTTATGCACTGTAATTAGATACATTGATGCAGAATAAGATGTAATCATGTTTTTTTATGTTTCTATTTTAACTGTTTAACATATTGTATCAAATTATTTTATTAATTGATTTTATTATTTTAAAATTATAAATAATGGTTTATAATTTATGTTATTATTAAGTTTAATATAAAAATTTAAAAATATGTAATTAAATTGTATGTAAAAAATTAAAAATATGAAATAATTTTTGAATGAAAATAGCTACGGATTTTTTTTCCTCACTAATTTAGCTAAGGAATTTTCCCTCGCTATTTTAGCTAGGGATTTTTTTTCATGCTAATTTAGCTAGGAAATATTTTCCTTGTAAATTTTTAGCGATAAGCACTATAGCTTGGGAAATGTTCCATCATTATTTCGTCGTTATATACACTTTAGCGACGAAAAAAAAATTTAGCAAGGGGATTTTCTCTAGCAATTTGTGATTTTTCTTGTTGTGTGTCTATCTTTCTATCTGTTATTCTTTCTATGTTTCTAACTACCTATCTTTATATCTACCTATCTATAAATATATATATATATATGTCAAATCTTTATATGTTTGTATGTCTATTTGTCAATCTATCTATTTGTCTATCTGTCTATATGTCAATCTGTGTAGTTTTCTATCTTTCTATATATCAATCTATCTATCCGTCTATCTATCTATCTATCTTTCTATCTATCTATCTATCAACTATTTATCTGTCATAATGTGTATCTATAAATGTGTCTTTTTGTTTATCTATCTATCGGTTAATCTATTTATTTATAAATATGTCTATCTATATGTATATTTGTAAATTTGCCTATGTGTCTATTTGTTGAACTAACTATTTGTCTATTTGTTTATCTATGCATCTCATTATCTATCTATCTGTCTATAAACTTATCTGCCTATAAGTATGTCTATCTATCTATATATCTATCTGTTAGTCTGTCTATATTTCTATGTGTATATCTGTCTATATGTCTATCTATCTAATTGTCTATCTATCTATCTATCTGTCAATCTATAAACATGTGTATCTATCTACCAATCAATCTATCTCTCTATTTATCTAACTATCAATCTATTTTTCAATGTGTCTATTTTTTTATCAATCAATCATTCTATCTATCTATCTTTCTTTCTATCTGTCTATCAATCTATCTAACTATCTGACTATATGATGATCTAACTATCTAATTATCTCTATATCTATATATCTATCTATCTATCTATCTATTTATATATATATCTCTCTCTATGTATTTATCTATATATCAATCTATCAATCCATCAATATATCTATCGATCTTCCTATTTATTTACATATCTATCTGTCTATATATCTATCTATCTAACTATCTATCTATTAATCTGTCTATTTGTCTCACTATCTATCTATCTTTCCTATATGTCTATCTATATATAGGTCTATCTATCTATCAATTTATCAATATATCTATCTATATATCTATCTATATCTCTCTAACTAACTATCTATCTAACTATCTATTTATCTATTTATCTTATATATACCTAACTATCTATAAATCTATGTATCTATTAATTTATCTATCTATTTATTTATCTATATATATATATATCAATCTATCATACTATATGTCTATCTATCTATATTTTTATCTATCTATTTATCTACCTATCTTTATTTATTTTTATTGATCTATCTATTTATCTCTCTTTCTGTCTATCTTTCTATTTGTATATCTATCTATCTCTCTAACTGTCTAGCAATCTATTTATCTATTTGTCTATCTGTCTCTCTATAATTATGTCTATCTATCTATCTATAAGCGTATCTACCTATCTTCATATCTTTCTATCTATCTAACTATCAATCTATGTATGAATCTATCTATTTTTATTTCTATCTATGTATCTATCTATCTGGCTATCTATCTATATATCTATCTATCTATATATTTATCTATCTAACTGTCAATCTATTTAAATGTCTAAATGTCTATTTGTCTATCTATCTAAATGTCTCTCTATCTATCGGTCTATCTATATATCTATCAATTTATCTATCTAGGTATCTTTCTATCTATATGTCTATCTATCTATCTAATTGTCTATTTATCTATATATTTGTCTATCCATCTATCTTTCTGTCTGTCTATCTATCTATCTTTCTGTCTGTCTATCTATCTATCTTCCTTTCTATCTATCTATCTATCCATCTATATATCTATCTATCTAACTATCTATCTATCTTTCTATTTGTCTATCTATCTATCTATCTATCTATCTGCCTATTTATCTATCTATCTATCTGTCTGTCTGTTTATCAATTTATCTATCTTCCTGCTTATCTTTCTCTCTATCTATATATTTATCTACATATTTTTATATCAATCATTATGTCTATCTATATATCTATATGTCAAATATATATCTGTTTATCTATTTATCTATCTATTTGTCTATCTTATGTCAGCTTATCTATCTATCTATCTACCTATCTATCTAAATATTTATTTGTCTATCTATCTATATGTATATCTCGCTATCAAAATATCTATTTATCTATCTAGGTATCTATCTTATATCTACCTATCTATCTATTTGTGAATTTGTCTATATGTTTCTTTATCTATCTATATATCTATCTATCTATTTTTCTATCCATCCATCCATCTATCTATCTATATTTAAATCAATCTATCTATTTGTATATATATAACACATATTTATCTATCTATCTATCTATGTTTTTATCTATCTATCTATTTGTCTATCTATCTATCATTTTATTTGTCTATCTGTCTATGTTTTACTTTGATATAACTATCAATTTGTTTATTTATCATTTTTTCTATCTATCCATTTATCAATCAATCAATCAATATATCTATCTATCTGTCTGTCTTTTGGTCTATCTATTAATCTGCCAGTGTGTCTATCTATTTATCTATCTATCAATTTATCTATCTATCTGCCAATCTATCAATAAGCCAATCAGTCAATCTGTCTATCTTTTTATCTATCTAATTGTATACATATCTACTTATATATGTATCTATATGTATATCTAACTATGTGTATATCTATCTTTCTAACTATATTTATATCTATATATCTTTCTATCTGCCTATCTAACAACTATATATCTATCTATTTGTCTATCTATATGTCTATCTATCTATCTATCTATGTATCGACCTGTCTATTTATCAATCTTTTAATATGTTAATCTATCAATCTTACTATCTCTCTATATGTATATCTATTTATTCATGTATCTATTTGGCTATCTATCTTTTTATCTATCTATTTATCAAAAAATATACCAATCTATTAATCTATTTGTCTATATTTAAGAGTCTATTTGTCTATGTGTCTATCAATGTATATATATATATCTATATATCTTTCAATCTGTCTATGTGTCAATATTTCTATCTATCTAGCCGACTCTCTGTTTAATTGTCTATCTATTTATCTATCTAATTGTCTATCAATCTATATATCTATATGTCTATCTATCTAACTATCTATCTATCTTTCTATCTGTCTATCTTTCTATCTGTCTATCTATCTATCTACCAATTTATCTATCTATCTATCTTTTTGTCTATCTATTTATCTATCTTTCTGCCTATCATTCTATCTATCTATATATTTATCTAAATATTTTTATATCAATCTTTATGTCTATCTATATATCTATATGTCAAATATATATCTGTTTATCTATTTATCTATCTGGGTGTCTTTCTTCTGTCAGCCTATCTATCTATCTATATAAATATCTATTTGTCTATCTATCTATGTGTATATCTGGCTATCAAAATATTTATCTATCTATCTATTTGTGAATTTGTCTATATGTCTCTTTATATATATATATATATATATATATATATATCTCTCTCTATCTATCTATTTTTTTATCTATCCATCTATCCATCTATCTATCTTAAAATCAATTTATCTATTTGTATATATATAACACATATTTATCTATCTATATGTCTATGTTTTTACCTATCTATCTAACTATCATCTATTTATCTATTTGTCTATCAATCATTTTATTTGTCTATCTATCTATGTTTACTTTGATCTACCTATCAATTTGTTTATTTATCATATTTTCTATCTATCCATTAATCTATCAATCAATCAATATAACTATCTATCTATCTATTTGTCTGTCTTTTGGTCTATCTCTTAATCTACCAGTGTGTCTATCTATTTATCTATCAATCTATCTATCTATCTGCCAATCTATTAATAAGTCAATCAGTCAATCTATCTATCTTTTTATCTATCTAATTGTATACATATCTTTTTATATATGTGTCTATGTGTATATCTAACTATGTATATCTTTCTTTCTAACTATATTTATATTTATATATCTTTCTATCTGCCTATCTAACAACTATATATCTATCTATCTGTCTATCTATCTATCTATGTATCGACCTGTCGAGTTGTTAATCTTTTAATATGTTAATCTATCAATCTTACTATTTCTCTATATGTATATCTATTTATTCGTGTATATATTTGGCTATATATCTCTTTGTCTATCTATTTATCTAAAAATATATCAATCTATCAATCTATCTATCTATCTATTTGTCTATATATTTATATGTCTATTTGTCTATGTGTCTATCTATGTATCTATATATCTATCTATCTTTCAATCTGTCTATTTGTCAATATTTCTATCTATCTATCTAGACGACTTTCTATTTATTTGTCTATCTATGTATCTATCTAATTGTCTATCTATGTGTCTATCTATCTATATTTCTATCTATCTATCTATATATCTACCTATCTATCTGTTTATATGTTTATCTATCTATCTATCTAACTTTCTATCTATGAGTGTATATATATATATATATATATCTGTCGAACTTTCAATTTGTCTATTTGTCTAACTGTCTTTTTGTCTATCTATCTATCTATCTATCTATATATCTCTTTTTATTTCTATCTATCTTTCTATCTTACTATCTATTTGTCTCACTATCTACATATCTATCTGTCTATCTATCTATGTGTTTATTTGTCTATCTGTCTATCTATCTTTCTATTTGTCTATCTATTTATCTGTTTATCTATCTATCTATTTATCTATCTATCTTTCTTTTTATCTATTTATCTATCATTTTATATACCTATCTACCTATCTATTTTGCTAATCTTCCTATTTATCTATGTGTTTACTATTTGTGCATCTATCTATCTATCTATTTTTCTTTCTATACATCTATCTATCTATATATCTATCTATCTGCTTATCTATCTATCTATCTATTTGTCTAAGTGTATATCAATCTATATCTCTACTTGTCTTCATTTCTACCTATGTATCTATCTATCTATCTTTCTGTCTATCAGTCAATCTATCAATATGTCTATCTGTCTATTTGTCTATCTATTTATTCATTTTTCTATCTACTTTTTGTCTTGTCTATCTATTTGTCTATCTATATACTTTTTTATCTATCTATCTGTAGAGGTGTCAAACGGGCCGGAATTGACCGGCCTGGCCCGTTTTTTTAGGGCACGATCGTGCTTCCGTGCCGGGCCGGGCACGGCACGGTTACTGTACCGTGTCATGCCCGGCCCGGCACGGTTTAAAAAAACTAGGCCCGACACGGCCCACAGGCACGGCGGGCTGTGCCGTGCCTTGCCTGGCCTGCTCGGGCTTGCCTGACCGAGTAATTCGGGATACGGGAGACCGAGGGTCGGGTCGAATCAGACCCGATACGTGGTCTTTTTTTGTGGGAGGGGCATCGTGGGGTCGGGTTCACGGGCCACCCGGCACGGGATAAACCCATGGCGGTGTGTCGTGATGGGGGCCGAACCGTGCCGGGCCAGGCACGGCACGGGCCCGGGCATGGAATTTTTCCATGTCGGGCCGGCCCAGGCACGGCTGAACCGTGCCATGCCTCGTGCCGGGCAGAGCCGGCCCGGCCCGGTTGACACCTCTATCTATCTAGCAACCTATAAATCTATAAAACTATCAGTATGTCTATCTATATTTCTATAAATCTGTCTATTTGTTATCTATCTCTTCATCTATCTATCTTTTTATCTATGTTTCTATATTACTATCTATCTAACTTTCAATTTATCTATCTATCAAATTATCTATCTGTCTATATGTCTATTAGTCAATCTTTCTATCTTTCATTCTATCTTCCTGTCTATCTGTCTATCTATCTCTAACTTTTTAACTATTGATCTAACTATCTTACTACCTATATACATATCTATTTGTCTATTTGTCTATCTGTATATGTATTTATCTATCTATCTATCTGTCTATCTATATATCTATCTATTGGTTTATGTGTCTATCTATTTATCTATCTATCTTTCTATCTATCTATCTAGTTATTTATTTATATATTTGTCTATTTATTTATCTATCGATGTGTCAATCTTCCTATCCATTTGTATTATAATCTTTCTATCTATATATTTATCTGCCAATTAGTCTATTAGTCTATCTGTATATTTGTCTATCTTTCTATATGTAAATCTTTCTATCTATAAATCTATATATCTGTAAATCTATCTATCTATCTGTAAATATATGAATCTATCAATCTATCAATCTATCAATCTGTCTATCTATTTATCTATCAATTTTTCTATATATCTACCTATATATGTGTCTATCTATTTTTCAGAACTATGTGTGCATCTATCTATCTATATATCTCTCTATCTAAATTTATATCTCTCTATCTAGCTTTCTGTCTTTTTATCTATTTATCTGTCTATCTATTTACATATCTATCTGGCAATCTAATAATATGTAAATATATAAATCTTTCTATCTCTCTTTTTGTCTATTTGTTTATCTATTTATATTTCTATCTATTGATCTATCTGTTTATCTGTCTATCTATATTTTTGTCTATCATTTTATTAGTCTATCTGTTTATTTTTCACTCAATCAATCAATCAATCAATCAATCTATCTATCTTTCTATATGTCTTTATGTCAATCTATCTAACTATCTATGTTACTACCAATCTATTTATATATTTATCTATCTTTCTATTTTCCTATGTGTCTATGTTTCTATCTATCTATCAAGTTGTCTATCCTTCTTTTTATCTTTCTATCTATATGTCGATCAATCAATCAATCAATCAATCTGTCTATCTCTTTATCTTTTTATTTGTCTACATGTCTATATATCAATCTATAAATATGTCAATCTATCAATATGTCAATCTCTCAATCTACCTATCTATCTATCTTTTTGTCTATCTATTTATCTATCTATCTCTATATATATTTATAAGTCTATATCCCTATCTGTGTATTTATCTATTTATTTATTTGTCAATATGCCAATATGTCTATTTATCTATCTGTCTATCTATCTTTATGTAAATCTTTCTATCTATTATACTTTCTATTTGTCAATATGCCAATATGTCTATTTATCTATCTGTCTATCTATCTTTATGTAAATCTTTCTATCTATTATACATTTTATTTATTTTTCTATCTATCTATATATCAATCTATATACTACAAGAAAAATCTGATATAGATAGGGACAATTCCCTAGCTAAATGGGCATTTTCATCACTAAATGGGATATAGCGATTGATTGATGATTGATTAATGATGGATTGGTTCCCTATCTAAAGTGCTCGTTGCTAAAATTTAGTGAGTGAAATTGTCCCTAGCTAAAAATTTGGCGACGAAAAAATCTCTAATTAAAAAAATAATTTTCCAAGCTAAATTAGCAAGCTAATTGAGATTTTCCGTCGCTAAACGGATATAATGACGGAAGCTTTCCCAAGATAAAGTGCTCAACGCTAAATAATATTGACGAAAATAATTCCTACCTAAATAAATTTAGCGACCAAAAAATCCCTTTCTAGAATAATTTCTACCGTGGCCGCTGCTACCGTTGTTGCCGCTACTGTCGCTGTTGCCGCCGCTGCTGCTACTGCCATTGCTATTGTAGCTGCCGCTGCCGCCGCTGCCGCCGCTATCCCTACTACAGCCGCTATGCTGCTGCCCCTGCTGCCACTACTGCGCTACTGCCATCACTACCGCCATAGCTGTCACTGCCAACATTACAGCCATAGCCATCACTGCCACTGCTGCCGCTACTACTGCTGATAATAAAAGTATGGTGGGTGATGATGCTCGACTAATAAATTTGAGATTGAGCGAGTTTTTGATGAGGCAGCGAGCTGCTTCTCCCAAAATAGGACCCAATATTCCTCCTCGACCAGAATTACACGACACTACATAAGCATCATCGTCATCATCATTCTAAAACCTAGTACAATTAGAACCAATCATTGTAGAATCTAGAGCAAAAAAACTTATTTATTCATATGTTCATTTTTTACCATGTGATAATTGCATATCAATACAATTACTAAGATTTTAAGACCTACCTCTATCTGCCTGCCTGGCCTAAACTTGTAATATCTTTCCAAAGCATTAAGAAAAGTCTAATATTCATTACTTTTATTGCCTACATCAGTGAGTAATGCACGATGATGTTCAGACCAGCACGAACAATAATATATTCAAAAGTATGTCTGTGTGTAAATATGTGTGTACGTCTAATAATATATACATGTCTACAAATATATAAATGCACCTACTTATGTATATATCGATATATACGTACGTATATACTATAGTATAAAGTACTTATATAGTGAGTATATAAGTACTTATATACTCAGTATATACGTAGATATATACTTAGTATATATTTACGTTTATACCTAGTATATATGTATGTATATACTATAGTACTATATGTATGTATATATAATCACATAGTGTTAGATGATACACACACTTGTACTTTAATGCAAATACTCATACCATCAAAGACAATAGAAGAAAATAATACAATATTTAAAAAACACGCATATAGGTCTCTCAGGCATGGTCAGCATTTCTCATTCTTTTTCTTCTGGTACTCCGCCCAGATAGAGAACATTGTTACACCTGCACATGGAGCATAACATACTACATTTACAAACCAATAACCGATAACAAGCAGTCATAGATCTGAACTACGAGGACACATATCTGCAAAAAATAAGAATTTAAAGAACAAACCTGTGTTTGCGTGGGATTAATTATTTGGTTCATCTCATAGCTTTAAAAGCTAAGGTGCTGTTCACAGCACCATAGAGGACCACGACCATCCAAGGGTTTTACATACTTATAATAGTCTAAAACTCTACCCAAAAAATTCAGGGACACATAAACATTTTCTAAGATATATAAAAACAGTTATTATAGAAATAAATAAACACAAATTAAAGTTAATTTTCATACAGCTTAAAAAATCTAAAAGATGTCTAGTAATGATGTTTAGAGATAAAGAGAGTGTAAAAATAAAATATTTTGGAATAATAAAGATACTATATGCTAGGCCTCATTTTGATAAAGCTGAAATTGGTAAATATGGGACCAATGCATTGTAATTACATAAAATAAAATTTCTTCTGTAAAAACCTATCAAAAATAACATCTTTTGTCATACATAAGTTCATATAGGAGCCTGAGGCCCAAGGGCTCGGATTAGGTAAGAGTACGACCCTTATTTGTATTATACCATATATGAGCATGACCAATTGGCACTCTCATGCTTGTGCTTACATATTTTTGATATTATATCTTTTGCCATTTAATTTCAAGTTAGTGCAACAAATTAGTATTATCCCATATATAATTATATGTTAGGAAACATATAGTAAATGTAGTTATAAATAGTTAAATATAGTTAAACATATAGTTATATATAGATATATCCATACAAGTTATTATAAGTAGATATACATAAATGTATACAAAGTTATAAACAATTATATAGATTTACATATATCTATACATAATTAAAAATAAAGTTATATTTATTTATATAGAGTTTTTTATAGTTATACAAATATTTATATATAGTTATACACATATAGTTAAACATTATGTTGTATGTTTTTATACATATAATTATAAATATAGTTACATGTGGTTATACATATAGTTATACAAATAGTTAAACTTATATTTATACAAGTATGTATATTTATTTTTTCATATAATTTCATATATTTATACATATAGTTATGTATAGGTATGGATATACTAAAATACATTTGTTATACTAATATATAAAAATGTATATTAAATATATGTTGTTAACTATATTTTTAAATATTGTTATGTATAATGTTTTTATAGTTATACATATAGTAAGATATAATTATTTATAGTATTATGTTATTATACGTATAATATATAGAGTTATAAAAAATTATATATCATTAAACATTTAGTTATATACATACATACATACATACATACATACATATATATATATATATATTCATACGAGTAGTTATATTTATTTATACATAAATATATACAATGTTATAAACAAATATATAGATTTACATATATGTATACATATATGTATATATTGTTTAAAATATAGTTATATTTAATTATATAAAGTTTTATTTAGTTTTACAAATATTTATATATAGTTATACACATATAATTAAACATATTGTTATATGTTGTTAATCATGTAGTTATAAATATAGTTACATGTAGTTATGCATATAGTTACACATATAGTTATACTTATATTTATACATGTAGGTATATATATTTATTCATATAATTTTATATATTTATACATATAGTTATGTATAGGAATAGATAAAGTAAAATACATTTTTATGTACTAATATATACAAAATGTATATTAAATATAAGTTGTAAATTATATATTTAAATATAGTTATACATAAAGCTTTTTATAGTTATACATATAATAAGATACAATTATTTATAGTTATATTTTATTATACATATAGTATATATAGCTATAAATATTTTTATATAGTTAAACATATAGTTATATATAACTATATTCATACAAATAGTTATACATAAATATATAAAGTTATAAATAAATATATCGATTTACATATATGCATACATAGTTACAAATATAGTTATATTTAATTATATAGAGTGTTATATAGTTATACAAATATTTATATATAGTTAAACACATATAGTTAAACATAATGTTGTATGTATGTAATTATAAATATAGTTACATGTGGATATACATTTAGTTACACATATAGTTATACATATATTCATACATGTTCGTATATATATTTTTTTATATAATTTTATATATGTATATAAATAGTTATCTATAGGTATATATATGATAAAATACTTTTTTATATATTAATATATCAAAATGTATTTTAAATATATGGTGTTAATTATTTTTTTAAATATAGTCATGTATAATATTTTATAGATATGCATATAGTCAAAGACAATTATTTATAGTTATATGTTTTTATACCTTTGGGATCCAATGGCAAAAAGAAACAAAACCAAAAAAAATGTTCAGCTTACAACATATCAGAACAAAGTAAATGCGGTCATGTATTTTAGGCATGTAATATATAAATATAAATACACTTTGAAACCCCCTAGAAACAAATGATGACATCAACATAACTTAACAAAACTCAAGCAAAATAGGAAAAGATTAGATCCACATCCATATATGCCAACAAAGTTTGCCTCGTCCTGCTAAATTTGTTTATGACTTGTTGACAATGCAATTGGAAAGCCAATAAAGACCCTCGTAGAGGCCCTCGCCAAGGTAGCACATGTACACTAAATATGCCAATGGCGTTGGAGAAGAGAGTAAAGTACTAGCTTGCCAGAAATTTCATCAGCTTTTATTGAATTGGGAAGATCTTGCTTATTGCCAAACACCAGGAAAACTGCATCTCAAAGCTTTTCTTCATTTAGCATCCTATGCAACTCATCTCGGGCTTCAACAACTTGATCTCTGCCATTGCTGTCCATTACAAATATGAGACATTAGGTATTTTGGAAGTAATTCCTTTGAGTAAGGGCATTTCTTGTCTTGACCCCCAACATCCCACATAGTGAAATTGATGTTTTTGTATTCAACAGTCTCTACATTAAAGACAATACTAGGAATTATGGTCACAATTTCATCGAGCTTCAACTTATACAGAATGGTTGTTTTACTGCCAGCATCAAGACCTAGCATCAAAATCCTCATCTCCTTGTTGGCAAACAGCCTACTGTTGAACAACTTTGTGAACGTTAACCCCATTTCTTCCACTAAATCTTAATCCTTTGTCATATGGCAGTAAAGAGATCTGATCAGAAAAAGAAATAGAATCAATTAACCTCAAGAGATGGTCACCAGTGAGGGAGGTCAACCTATATATGTTCTTATACCTATAGTATATATAATTAAAAATAAAGTTATATATAGTTAAACATATAATTATATATAGATATATTAATACTAGTAGTTATAAGTAGTTATACATAAATATATACAAAGTTATAAATATATATATAGATTTAAATATATGAATACATATATGTATACATAGATTCAAATATAGGTATATTTAATTATATAAAGTATTACATAGTTCTATAAATATTTATATATAGTTATACACATATAGTTATAAATATGTATGTAGTTAAAGATATAGTTATATATAACATTTTTATAGTTATACATATAGTAAAATACAATTATATATAGTTATATATTATTATTCACATGATATATTTTGTTAAAAATATAGTTATATAGAATTACACATATAGTTATAAAATATTATATAGTTAAAAAATAGTTATATGTTATGGATATAGTTATAAAAATAGTTTACATTGTTACAAATATAGGTAAATATAATTATGAAGAGTTTTATATAGTTTACAAATATTTATAAATAGTTATCATATACTATGATAATAACACATTCTCAAATGCCCAGATGAATTACACAACTATAGAGAAAGAACTTGTATCAACAATCTTTTCTTTTGGCAAGTTAATATCATATTTTGTGAGAACCAAAGTCATAGTATATACTAATTATTCTATAATTAAATAGCTTATAGAAAAGAAAGATATCAGGCCTAGATTGATTTAATGGATTTTACTATTACAATAGTTAGAACTAAATATATGAGATAAGAAATGTACATATAATCAAAATTAAAAATAGCTTATCAAGACTAGAAAAAGAAGATAGAAGAGTTGTTTTAGAAGATATTAGATAGATTTTTTATATGAACAAATTATAGTATTGAATGAAAATGTAACTTCATGGTATGTAGTATCGAAAGAACCTTATCATTGCAAGTAGTACTTTGATCAAATTTTGAGGCAAAGTGTTATAGATGGGAGATTAGTAGTATCTTGCAATAATATCACTTTTTGCTCCTGCTCTCACGAATTTGTGGAACATGTTAATATTTATGTGCTCAAGTATTTTTCTTCTCAAAATTAATGTTGGTATTTACATATAAATGCATAAATATATATGTGCATATACACTGCACTACACACACACACATTTATACCTCCATATACATTACTATACATTATATATCAGCATACACATTTTTGTAATTTTGAATATATTTACACATGTATCTATATTTTCAAAGTAGTGTGTATATACTTGTATGTATGGATATACTACTGTACACCCACACAAACACACACACATACCTATATACGAAATATATTTTTAAAGTTACACATGAAACTATTATATATATATATATGTTTGTGTGTGTGTTTGTGTGTGTGTGTGTGTGTTTAAATGTATTTAAAATTTTTTGATTTTGAAAATTTAATTAAATAAAATATTATATATTGTACACAATTTATAAAATATTGTAAATTCTTTATATTTAAAACAAATATTTGTGGGTGCATGTGTAAGCGGGTGTGTATGTGTGTGTGTGTGTGATATATATTAATGCGTAAAATAAAATTATGAATTAAATATATGAGCTTCTATATTATTCAAAAAGTTGTTTTTTTATATTTATATTAAAATAACTATCATTATACTTATATAAATAAATGAAGGTGACATATTTGTGAATTATTATATTTTTACAATTATGTTAAAAATGAAAATATAATTCATTAATAGAAAATAAATTTTTTTTTTCTATATAATTTTTTTATTAAAATATTAATGTCTAATAAATTTTATTTTGTAAAAAATTTTATTTTTAAAGTTTTATCTTTGTAAATTGAAATTACATCAAAAATATATTTTAGAAATTTTTTATAATATTTATTACACAAATATATTATTATTTGTTTTTAAATTTACAACATGAAATTTAACAAATGAACATTTTATTATAAATCAATTTTAGTTAAATGATATTTAGTGAAACAAAAATACAAACCCTAAACATATTAAATCATAATGATTTATAAAAACATATAAAAATAAATAAAAATACATTTAAGGTTGAAAAATTTAAATTTAAGTTCCTAAAATATATGGGAAAATGATAAAGATTTATTCAATGTCCAAAAAAAAATGTAAGAATGAGATGAATGATATGAATGGATATTAAGTTTCTGAAGCATGTAGTTAAAAATGTTGTAGATGTAGTTATATATAGTTTTTCATGTAATTGTATATATTTAGACATATGACTATGTATAGGTATTGATGTAGATAATACATTTATATATAGTAATATGTTGATATACATATTTTTAAATACATTTATATATAGTTATATATATATGTATATTAAATATGTTATATGTTTATCAATCTATATATCTATATATCTATATATCTGAATATCTATCTAACTGTCTATCTATCTATTTATTTGTCGGTCTACTAATTTATGTATCTTTCAATCTATCTTTATTTGTATCTGTCTATCTGTTTATTTTTCTATATATATATATATCTGTCTAACTATTTATCTATATTTGTGTGTAACTATATATCTATTTATCTATTTATCTATCTATTTGTATATCTATATATCTCACTTTCTGTTTATCTCTCTATCTATTAATTTATATATCTATTTATCTCTCTATCTATTAATTTTTCATATGTCTATCTATCTATCTTTTTGTCTATCTATATATCTATCTATATTTAAATCTAACGATCTCTCTTCATCTATCTACCTACCTACCTATCTATCTATCTATATGTCTATTTGTCATTCAATCTATCTATCTACCTAATTATCTATCTTTCGATCTATCTATCTATCTATTTGTCAATCAATCTATTAGTGTATCTGTGTATTTGTCAATATGTCTATCTATTTATATGTATATCTATCTATTTATCTATTTGTCTACCAATCAATCTATATACCTATCTATGTATCTAAAGTCTATCTATCTATCTATCAATAGTCTATCTATCAATCTATCTATCTATTTATATATATGTATATCTATCTATCTGTCTATATGTCATTATATCTATATGTCTTTCTGTCTATATGCACATATATCTATATGTCTAGCTCTCGAACTTTTAATCTCACTATCTTATCATTTATCTAACTATCTATCTATCTATTCATCTATATGTCAATCTATCTATTTATCTATCTATTTTTTATATGTATATCTATCAATATGTATTTTTTTAAATCTGTCGAACCCTATATCTATATATTTGTTATCTATCTATCTATCTAACTATTAATATATATATACATCTATCTAACTATCTATCTATCTATTTGTCTATTTATATATATGTTAGTCTATGTATCTACCAATCTTTCTTTATTTGTATCTGACTATCTATTTATCTGTCTATTTGTCAATCTGTCTATATATATGTATATATTTTTATATATATTTCTCTATCTCTCTCTCACTCTCTCTCTATCTGCAATCTCTCTAACTATCAATCTATCTTTGTGTGTAATTCTTCTCTATTTATTTATCTGTCTATCCATCTATTTGTCAACTTGTATATCTATCTATATCTATCTATCTAACTTACTTTCTCACTTTATCTCTATCTCTTTATCCATCAATGTGTATATATATATATCTATCTATCTATCTGTCCATCTATCTATCTTTCATCTTTCTATTTATATATCTATCTATCTATATATATATAGTTCCGCCTACTCGTATATCTGAATATCTATCATTTAGTTTATCTAAACATCTTAAGAACTTTTTGTCTGTCTATCTATTTATCTATCTATCTATATATCAATCTATTTATCTAACTATGTACATTTCTATCTAAATATCTATCTATTAGCCTATCTAAAAAATTTCTATCTAATTGTCTATCTTTCAATCTATCAATCTAATTATCTATCTATCTATCAAACTACTTATCTATCTATGTATCTATCTCTCTGCACATATCTTTATATCTCTATCTATCAATCTCTTAAAATGAACATCTCTATATATGTCTATTTGTCTATCTATATATATGTCTATCGGTCTATCTATCTATATATCTCTCTATAATACTTGTAATATGTGTATTTGTCTACTTCTCTATCTATCAATATATCTATCTATCTGACCGGGTATCTTTCTATATATATGTCTAACTATCTTTCTATGTATCTGTCTATTATCTATCTATCTATGTATATGTATATTTATCTATGTGTATACCTATCTATCTATTTGATTATCTATCTTTCTATCTAACTATCTATATTTCTATGTATCTATCTATTTCGTAATGTGTCTATATGTCTATTTGTCGATATGTTTATCTATCTATTTATCAATTTATTTATCAATATATTTGATTATTAGTCAATATATTTATCTCTCTATATCTATCTCAATCTAACTATCTATCTATCTATCTATCATTCTATCTATAAATATATTTATTTGTGTATCTATCTATTATTCTCTAAATGTACCTATCTATTTGTCTATCTTTCTATAATTAGATTTATAAATCTATCTATTTGTCCATTTGTCAATTTATCAATTTCTCTATCTATCTATTTGTCTATCTATCATCTGTCAATATCATTATTTGTTTATCAATCAATCTATCTATCTATCTATGTATATATATCTATCTATCTTTCTATTTCTTTATCTAACAAAATATATACCTATCTATCAATATATATATATATATATATATATATATATCTATTTGTCCTTCTAATCTAACAATCTATCTGATACATCTAGAAATCTTTTATCTATCTATCTGCTTATCTATCTATCTATTGATATATCTATCTGTCTATCTTTATTTTTATCAATTAGTCTATCTATCTATATATCTATAACTATCTGTATATATGTCTATTTATCTATATGTCTATTTGTATATCTTTCTATTTGTGTTTCTATTTATCTATATACCTATCTATTTATCTATAGTCTATTTCTGTATCTATCTATCAATCTGTATATTTGTATACATATCTATATGTCTATATCTCTAACTATCTATATGTCTTTCTGTCTATCAATCTATTTGTCTATATGTTTAGCTCTCCATTTTTCAATCAATCAATCTTTTAATATATATAACTATCTATTTGTTTATTTTTTCTATATGTCTATCTATCTATTTGTCTATTTTTTTATCTTTTTATCTGTCTCTTTGCCTATATGTATATATATCTAAATGTATATCTTTCTATATTTTTGTCTATCTATGTATATGTCAATCTCGTTATCTATATATATATATCTATCTATTTTTCTATCTTTTTGTTTATTTTTCTATATATATATATATATCTAACTATCTATCTGTCTATCTTTCTATTATCGATCTATCAATCTATGTATTTATCAAATTATCTTTTATTGTATCTATCTATCTATCTATCAGACTATATGTCTTTTCTATCTATTTATCTATTTGTATATATATATATATATATATAACTATAGCTATCTATCTATCTATTTTTCTATCGATCTATTTGTCTATCTAACTAAATATCTGTCTATCTATCTATCTGTCTATTCATCCATGTGTTATCTATCTATGTATCTATCTATCTTTTTTCTGTCCATCTATCTATTTGTATATGTTTTTATTTGACTATTTGTTAATATATTTATTAGCCTAATTGTCTATTTGTCTATTTATCTGTCTATCTATTTATTTATCTATCTATTTGTCTTCCTATCTATCTATTTATCTATCTTTCTATCTATATATCATTCTCTCTATCTATCTTTCTATCTATCTAACTATCATACTATCTATGTATCTATCTATCAATTTATCTATCTATTTATATATTTATCTATTTTTCTATCTATTTATCTATATCTCAATCTCTCAAATTCACTATCTATCAATTTGTCTATGTCTATCTATCTATTAGTCTATTAGTCTATCTGTCTATCTATCTATATGTCTATCTAAATATCTGACTACTTATCTATCTAAATATCTGACTATTTCTCCATATGAATATCTATCTATCAGTTTTATATATATATATATATATATATATATATATATATGTCTATCAATCTATTTATCTATCTATCAGTCTATTTGTCTATCTCTCTAACTAATATTTTATCTATCTATCTATCTATGTGTCTATCTATCACTCTACCAATATATCCTTTCTTTGTCTATGTATATATCTATCTTTCTACCGATATGTCCATATCTTTATGTGTGTATCTGTTGAAATGTCTATCTCTTTATAAGTCTAAGTGTCTATCTGTATAAATATGTCTATCTATCTATCTAACTATCTTCCTTTCTATCTATATGTTTTTCTATCTATCTTTTTATCCATCAATCAATCAAACTATCTATCTATCTATCTATATATATTTCTATGTATATGTATATTGGTCTATATCAATATTTGTCTATCTATCTATTCTCTATCTATCCATCTATCTATTTATCTATATGTTCATTTGTATATCTATCTATCTATCTATTCAGCCTTTCTATCTATTTGTATATATGTATATTTGATTATCTATATATTTGTCTATTTTTTTATCAATATATCTATCTATTTATCTGTCTATCTAACTATCTATCTTATATGTCTATCTTTCAATTTGTGTATCTATCTATTTATCTTTCTGTCTATAAATCTATCTGTCTATCTATATATATTTATATTTGTCAAACTCTCTCCATCTATCTCTATTTATTTATCAATTTATCTATCTCTATTTATTTATCAGTCTATCTTTCTACCTATATATTTGTGTATCTTTCTATTAGTCAATTTATCTATCTATCTATCTATTTATCTATTTGTATATCTATCTATAATTTTATCTATCTTTATGTTTATCTATCTATTTATCTATCTATCAGTCTATCATTCTATCTTTTTATATATTTATCAAACTATCTATTTATCTATATATATGTCTTTTTTTATATCTATTTATCTGTCTATCTGTCTATCTATCTATCTTTCTATATATCTTTCTATATATATATATATATATATATATATATATTTATCTACATGTCTATTTATATATCTTCTTATATGTCTATTTATCTATCTATCTATATATTTGTCTATCTATCTATCTATATTTTTCTCTCTCTCTCTATAACTATCATTCTGTCAATTTGTATATCTATTGAGAACTATCTATATGTATATCAATCTATCTAACTATGTATCTATCAATCTGTCTTTTTATTTATCTATATATCTATCTATGTGTCTATATATCTATCTGTCCATCTTTATATGTGACCATTTATCTATCTGTGTTTGTGTCTATTTGTTTATTTCTATATCTATCTTGCTATCTATCTATTTATTTAACTCTTTATCTCTCTATCTTTCTATCTCTCTCTAATTGTCTTTCTATCAATTTTTCTATCTTTTTTTTCTATCTGAATATCTTACTATCTATCCATTTATTTATTTATCTATCTATTTATCTATTTATCCATATATCAGGCTATATATCTATCTATTTATCTGACTATATTTTTATCTGTATATCTATCTATCTATTTATCTATTTTTCTATCTATCTATTTTTCTAACTATCTATCTATTTTTAAAACTACCTATCTATATCTCTTTCTATCTCTCTATATCACAATTTTTCAATGTGTATAAATGTCTCTTTATTGATCATTTGTATATCTATATATCTATCTATATGTCTAATTATTTATTTTTATTTCTGGCTATATGTGTATATGTCTATCTATCTATATGTATATTTTTTTATATTATCTATCTCTCTATTTATCTGTCTGTCTATTTATCATTACAAGAAAAATCTCATATAGCTAGTGAAAAATCCCTTGCTATGTGGGATTTTTCGTCGCTAAAATAGTAAAATGACGGATTAATGATGAAAATTTCTCCAGCTAAAGTGCTCGTATTAAAAAATTAATGATAGAAAAAATCCATAGCTAATATTTTAATGACAAAAAATTTCCTATTAAAATTTTTCTTCGATTGCTGATTTTTATCGTAATTAAGATTTACAGAAAAGTCCCTAGCTAAATTAACAAGAGAAAATTCTCTAACTATTTTAATTCGAAAACTATTTTCACTATTTTATTTTTTTTTTAAAAAAATTTGATTACATAATTTTAAATTTTTATATTAAATTGAATTAAAACATAAATTATAAACCAATAATTTTAACTAACAAAAAATAAAAGTAGTTATTAAATAATTCTGATAAAGTATGTTACATTGTTAAAACAAAAACATAACAAAATTTCATTATATATTCTTTATCAATTTATCTAATGACAGTGCATAAAGTATAATCTATCCATGAAAATGACTTTGTTTTGTCTTCCCTCCCTCTTTTGGTCACCATCTTTCTACCGCGACAAGGCTGTCTTAGTCGCACCGCATCATATCTAGTGAAAAATCATTTTACTTATAAAAGCTTCATATTGGGAACAATGCATTACCATATCTGTACAAAAATAAAACTAGTCAATTAAATCAAAATAAATAAATAAATAAGGTTCTATTTTGATAAATATATAATATTGTAGTATATATGTACATATATACTAGCATTTCACTAGTTACATATATAAAACTACAGTATATATGTACATATTTTCTCCAGTAAAAAATATTTTGTTCTTGAAAATTATGCAATACAACTTATACCTTATGTATATTACTACAATATATATGAACCTATATATATGCGTGTGTGTACATACATACATTAGCATATATGTATAGTTACATATACAGAAAAATATACATTTCATAATATATAAATGCATGTACATACAAAGGTATATTGACTATGTATATATATTATACTGAAAACTCTTGGTATTAGGATGCTTCAATTCTTTTATACTATATCTATTATTACTCAATTCCCCATAGTTTATATAGTGCAATTATTTTCAAAAAATTATAAATGGAATTATTTGGAACAATAACTATTAAAACTCAATCTCAATTTTGTCCATCATAGAAAATCAAAGAATGATTAATGTATTAAACATGGAGCAATACTACATAAACTTATGTATGGAACTAATACCCATTCCAAATTGAGCACAATGGAGAATAATAATATGCTTACATCACTCGGAAAAAAAATAGTCAATTAAGTAACCCATACCTATGATGTGGCCAAGGAAGATTCTCTTGCAACCCTAGTGAATAAACTCAGCTTAACTAGATTTATGACCACAACAACATTAACAGAAAACCTAGAGCTCCCTAGGCATAACATCAGATTCATTTCCAACGAGATCAATAGAAACCAGAGATTCCAAAACATTAGATATCATAAGATCATAGTGCAAGGGAGGAATGACATTAGGCACCTCTGAAATGTTATAAACTACGCATTCATTAATGATTTGGTATTCACTACTTGATAGAGTTTCCTTTAAGTCGCATATCTTGAAACACATTATCAAATGCATCATCCTTTGAGGAATTCATTTAATAATTAAAAAATAAAACATGATGACAATTAACTGAAGCATAAAAATAAGCATCCAAAGCTAAAGGAAAAGCACCATTCTTGTTGTACTAGGGAAAAAAACTCATTTTTTTTTACTTTTTTACAACAATATCAGTGCCACAATTCATTTCTTTTCAAATATGAACCATAAAAATTAAACCAACAATCAAAAAAAAATTGAATATTACAAGTCCATTTATTGTTTGGTTACCTATATTTAGTTCCATTCCTAAAAATATCAATATATATGATTATTTAGAAAATAGGGTATTCATATCAAAGTTATTCATAGAATGAACACCCATCACACACAAAAAAAGAGTACCCTTAAAGCAGCATCAATATGTGATATTTGATGCAATATATCTTAATGTTTCTACAATTAGGGAAAGAACGAACTCGTTGATGAAGTCGATGTAGTGCAGAGCTCCATTTTTGAATTGTGTGCCACCACCAAGAAAAGTAAGATATTCACCTGTAACTTTAACCCAATTATGATATCCCTCCACTTCTGCAAGCTTTGTATGTGGAACATTGCGGTACCAAATCTGCATGAAAATTAAACCAGTCAATCACGAGCATCTTGTACAAGTCCTTGAGAGCAGCTCCTAACATCTTCTCTAAACAAGAATCAAAGGTCTATGCCCAATCCAAGCAACCAAATCGAATTAAAAACAAAAAAAAAACAAAAACTTTCACAGCTTAATGTTGTGCCGAACCTGTTACAAGCTCACGGAGAATTCAACTACTCGCCTCTTTCTTGTATTTGAGGTCGTAAAGCATCTTATCCAGCCCATAAAACTTTGATGCAGTAATATCCACCCCTATGAAAACTTAAGCAGAACAAGCATATTAGATTATTCTCGCACTAACTTTTCTGCTGGCCCTGCCTGATTCAACCACACAATTTCTATTCAAATTACAAGATACTTTACATTTTTTTTGAAACTTTAATCAGTGAGGAGAACAAGCTTCATCACTTCTAGAGCTTTTTTAAAATATTACTCATGCCTACTACTTCTAATATATTTATTTTTGTAATACATATATAAATTTTGTGTTTATCTGCATTGAGCATTATTTTGTTAAAATCCTCTAATATTTTTATTTTTACTTATATTAAAATAAGTCGTACTACAAAAATTAATTTATTAAACTTAAATTTTTTTTTGTACATAGGGATACTTAAGATTCAAATTAGAAACGAATCTTTGAGTTTGGTTATTATTATCTAAATTAAAATTATCTAAAATATTAATTTCATCTTTATTTAATTTACTATGATCCATTTTATTAGAAGGAATAAACATGTATATATAGTAGAAGAAAATTATCTTAGTATTTCATTATACTCTCTTATATCAAAGTAAAATAAAAAAATACATATAATGTTCCTTAAAAAATTAAATCTTCATCACAACATTTTCATTATTTTATTGTTCATTGGACAACATGACTAATATATTTGAAATTTATATAAAATTATAATTTACATACTTTAAAATATGTAATATTATAAAAATAAAATAGTAAAAATAAAAAATAGAATAAAAAAATAAAAAGATAAATTTTATTTTAACTTTCAATTTTGAAAATCATAGATAATCATACAAAGAAATATAGAATATAAAGAAAAAATATAAAATTTTTATCTACTTATAAAAATAATTGAATTGTTAAAATTAATTATTTAATGTTGGATTTGGACTTGATAGAATCTAAACAACTGATTGTCGATGGTTAAGTAATGACTAGAATAGCCATTGTGTCAAAATTTAATTCATTAATTAATAATCTAAAATGACTATAGGTTGTGACATGCCAACAATCCCAGATGATGCATCCATCTGGCACGATTAGACACTCATCATAAATAAAAAAGAATATAATGCACGAGATCGCATGTCGAGCTTGAATTGGGAGTCCAGCTCGACCTAACTCATTAATAAAAAGAATAATAGCCATATATATAGATAAGTATAAAGATAGATAGAAAGATAGACTGACAGATAGATATGCAAACAGATAGATAGATAGATATATATAGATAGACAGATAGATATATAGATAGATAGATAGATAGACAAATAGATAGATAGAATAATAGTCCATTAGATATATAGATAGATAGATAGACAGAAACACACATAGACAGATATACAAACAAATAGATGAACAAGTAAATAGACAATAGAAAGATAAATTGATAAATTGATAAATATATAGACTGATTTAGAGGCAGATTGATAGAAAAGTATATAGTCAGATAGATAGACAAAAAGAGTGATTGATTGATAGACACATTTATAAACATATTTATAAATATATTAATAAATAGATTAATATACAGATTCTTAGATAGATAGATAGATAAAATGATAAAAAAATTAATAGACAAATAGATTGTTAGATAGACAGACTGATCAACAAATTATTAGATAGATAGATAGATAAATAGATAGATAGATAGATAGATAGATAGAATGATAGATAGAAAAATAGATAAGCAGATATATAGATAAAAGATAGATATATAGATAGATAGATAAATAGACAAATAGACATACAGATAGATAGATAGATAGGAGACAAATAGATAAAAATATAGATAGACAGATAAATAGACAACTTGTTAGATATAAAGATTTATTGATTGATAGATTAAATTATATACAGATTAATAAATAGATTGATTGATGATAGATAGGAATAAAATAGAATGATAGATATATAAATAGATAGATAGATATACAAATAGATATACAGATAGATAGAAAAATTGATAGGACATATAGATATTTAGATAGATATACTTTTAGATAGATATATATATATACATATATATATATATGTATGTATATATATATATATACATAGATAGAAATTTAGATAGACAGAGAGATATACAGAAAGATTGACAAAATAAATCAAAAGATAAGTAGACAAATATATAAACAGATAAATAGACAAGCAAATAGTCAGCCAGTAAAATAGGGAGACAGTCAGATAGGCGGGCAATAGATAATCAAATAGATAGATAGACAAAAAGTTAGTTAGACAAATAGACTACAAACAATCAAATAGGCATAAACATAGACAAATAGATAAATAGATAGATAGATTGATTGATAATTTGATAGACAAATGTATAGATTGATTGATAAAAAATTGATTGATTGATTAAAAAATAGAAAGATAAATAAAAAATAAATAGATAAATAGATATATAAATAGACAAATAGATAGATAGATAGATAGATATACATATAGAAAGATATACATATAGAAAGGTAGAAAGATAGATAGACAGTAGATAGATAGATAGATAGATAGATATATATATATATATATATATATATATATATATTGTTAGATAGAATGATAGATAAAATGATAAATAAATTTAAATATAGATTTACAAATAGATTGATTGACACATTGATAGATAGATTATAGAATGATTGATAAACAGATCGATAGATAGAAACATTTATATACTGTTTGATAGATAATTTCATATACAGATTAATATAATTATTGATAGATAGATCGATAGAAAGATTGATTGATTGATTGATAAATAGATACATAGATTGACACATAGATAGATAGATAGATTGACACAGAGATAACTAAAATAATAGATATATATAGATAGATAAATATATAGACAGATAGATAGAAAGAAAGAAAGATATGTAGATAGATAGAGATATTAATAGATAGATTGATAGATAGATTTATAGACTGGTCGATAAATTGATTGATAGTTAGATTGAAAGACAAATTGATAGCCATATTGATATACAGATTAAAAGACTATTAGATAGACAAAAATAATAAATATATATTAGATAGACAAATTGATAGACAAATTTATAGACTATTAGTATAGATAGATAATTAGATAGATAATTCTAAAAATAATTAGATAAATAGATAGATAGATAGATAGATAGAAAAATAGATATATAGACAAATAGATAGATAGATAGATATACAAATAGATAGATAGAAAGGTCTATAGACCGCTATTTAAACATCTAGAAAGACACACACACACACACACCCATATATATATATATAGATAAAAAGAAAAACATATAGAAAGATAGATAGGTATATATATAGAAAGACCATTAGATAGACAAATTGCTTGACAAAAACATAGATTTATAGATGACTAATATATAGATAGATAGATTGATATACAGATAGATAGAAAGATATACAAATATTTTGAAACACAAATAGATAGATAGAGAGAAAGATATAAAATAAAATTGATAAATAAAAAGATATATAGATAGACAGATATATAGACACACTAATAAACAGACTGATAAATAGATTGATATACATATTCATAAATAGATTGAACAATATATTGCTAGAAAAATTGATAGATAGATTGATAGACAAATAGATAGCTAAATTTATCCACTAATATATAAACAATTTGATAAAAAAGATTAATAGATATATAGATAGATAGAAAGATTTATAGAATTATAGATAGATATATAGATAGACATATAGATAGATATAAAGATTGATAGATTATTACACAAATATATAGCTAGATAGTGAGATAGACAGATCGATTGATAGATAGACAAAAATATAGAAAGATAGATAGAAAGATAGTTAGACGAAAAGATAGATAGATCGATAGATAGACACATAGTTAGATATATAGATTGAAAAATTGACTATAGATCGATAATTAGATAGATAGATAGATAGATAAACAAATAGATAGATACATGGATAGATTGATAGATAGATAAATAGATAGATATATAGATAGACAGATGGACAAATATATATAATGATAGATAGAAATAAAGATAGATTGATAGATAGAAAGATAGACATATAGATAGACGGATAGATAGATAGAAAGATAGATAGGCTGATAGATAGACAAATAGACAGACAAATAGATAGATAGATAGATCAGTAGGTAGGTAGATAGATAGATAGACATATAGATTGAGTGATAGAGAGATAGAAAGAACTAAAGATATTTAGAAATACTGACAGATAGATAGACAAATAGACATATAGATAGATAGAATGATTGACAAAAAGGTTTGTAGTAAGGCAAGCATACATTCAGGTAGGTAGGTAGATAGACAGACAAACATACATATACACAGATAAAGAAATAGATATACATAATTATAGACTGAATCCCAGACAAATTGATAGGCATATATATATATATATACATATAGATTGATAGACATATAGGTAGAAAGATATAAAGATAGACAAATAGATAGATAGATAGATAGACATATAGTAAGATAAACTGAAAGACAAACAAATAAATAGATTGATAGACATATTGATTGATAGATTGAAAATAGATCAATATACAGATTGATATATTGATAGACACATTGTTAGACTAATATATTATATAAAAAGATTAATAGATGATAGATAGAAGAATGATAGTAGAATGATAGAAAAATGATAGAATTAAAGATATATAGATACATATACATATAGATAGAAAGATAGATCAATAGACTATTAAACAAATAGAATGTTAGAGATGTAGATAGACAAATAGATAGATAGATAGATAGATAGAAATATAGAAGGATATAAATATAAATACTTTTATAAAAAGATAGATATATAGATAAACAGATAATTATAGATATAGACTAATAGTAAGACTATAGATAGACAATTAGATAGACATATAGACAAATAGATAGAAAGATAGATAGATAAATATAAAGATAAGTAGATTGATAGACAAATTGATAGTCAAAAAGATAGACATATAAATATACAGATAGATAGATAGATAAGAATATAGATAGACAAGTAGATAGACACACATATAGATAGATAGACAAATAGATATATAGATAGACATATATATATATATATATAGATAGACAGAAAGATAGATAGATAGAATAATAACCAGCTAGATAGATAAATAGAAAGATAGATAGAAAGATCGACTGATAGACAGATAGACAAACAGATAGATAGATAGATATATATATATATATAGACAAATAGATAGATAGAATAATAGCCAAATAGATATATAGATAGATAGATAGATAGACAAAAACACACATAGACAGACAAATAGATAAACAAGTAGATAGACAACAGAAAGATAAATTGATACATATATAAAAATATAGACAGATTTAGAGATAGATTGATAGACAAGTATATAGTCAGATAGATAGACAAATAGAATGATTGATTGATAGACACATTTATAAACATATTTATAAATATATTCATAGATAGATTAATAGACAGATACTTAGATAGATAGATAAATAAAATGATAAAAAAATTAATAGATAAATAGATTGATAGATAGAGAGACTGATCAACAAATTATTAGATAGATATATAGATAAATAGATAGATAGAATGATAGATAGAAAAATAGATAAGCAGCTATATAGATAAAAGATAGATATATGTTTAGATAGATAAATAGACAAATAGACATACAGATAGATAGATAGATAGATAGACAGACAAATAGATAAAAATATAGATAGACAGATAAATAGACAACTAGTTAGATATAAAGATTTATTGATTGATAGATTAAATTATATACAGATTAATAAATAGATTGATTGATGATAGATAGAAATAAAATGGAATGATAAATATATAAATAGATAGATATATAGATAGATAGTAAAATTGATAGGACATATAAATATTTAGATAGATAGATATATACATAGATAGAAATTTATATAGACAGAGAGATATACAGAAAGATCGACAAATAAATCTAAAGATAAGTAGACAAATAGATAAACAGATAAATAGACAAGCAAATAGTCCACCAGTAAAATAGGGAGACAATCAGATAGGCGGGAAATAGATAATAAAATAGATAGATAGACAAAAAGTTAGTTAGACAAATAAACTACAAATAATCAAACAGACATAAACATAGACAAATAGATAAATAGATAGATAGATTGATAATTTGATAGAGAAATGTATAGATTTATTGATAAACAGATAGATTGATTGATTAAAAAATAGAAAGATAAATAAAAAATAAATAGATAGATATATAGATATATAGATAGACAAATAGATAGATAGATAGATAGATAGATATACATATAGAAAGATAGAAAGATAGATAGACAGTTAGATTGATAGATAGATAGATATATATATATATATATATATATATATATATTGTTAGATAGATAGATATATATATATTGTTAGATAGAATGATAGATAGAATGATAGATAGAATGATAAATAGATTTAAATATAGATTTACAAATAGATTGATTGACACATTGATAGATAGATTATAGAAAGATTGATAAACAGATCGATAGATAGAAACATTTATATACTGTTTGATAGATAATTTCATATACAGATTAATATAATTATTGATAGATAGATCGATAGAAAGATTGATTGATTGATTGATAGATAAATACATACATAGATTGACATATATATAGACAAATAGAGATATATATATACATAGAAAGATAGATAGATAGATAGATTGATTGATTGACACAGAGATAACCAAAATAATAGATATATATATAGATAGATAGATATATAGACAGATAGAAAGATATGTAGATAGATAGAGATATTAATAGATAGATTGATGGATAGATTTATAGAGTGGTCGATAAATTGTTTAATAGTTAGATTGAAAGACAAATTGATAGCCATATTGATAGACAGATTAAAAGACTATTAGATAGACAAATTTATAGATAGATACATAGATATATAGTCTGTTTGATATACTAAAAGAAAGAAAGAATGATAGATAGATAAATAGATAGATAGATAGAAAAATAGATAGATAAACAAATAGATAGATAGATAGATATACAAATAGATAGATAGAAAGCTCTATAGATAGCTATTTAAACATCTAGAAAGACACACACACACACACCCATATATATATATATATAGATAAAAAGAAAAACATATAGAAAGATAGATAGGTAGATATATAGATAGACCATTAGATAGACAAATTGCTTGACAAAAACATAGATTGATAGATGACTAATATATAGATAGATTGATTGATAGACATATAGATAGAAAAATTTACAAATATTTTGAAACACAAATTGATAGATAGAGAGAAAGATATATAGTTAGAAAGAAAGAAAGATGGATAGATAGATAGATAGATAAAATGATAGGTAGATTGATTGTAGAATGATAGAGAGATAGACAGATATAGAGACAAACTAATACATAGACTGATAAATAGATTGATATACATATTGATAAATAGATTGAACCATATATTTCTAGAAAAATTGATAGATAGATTTATAGATATATAGATAGATAAATTTATCTACTAATATATTAACAATTTGATAAAAAGATTAATAGATAGATAGATAGAAAGATTTATAGAATTATAGATAGATATATAGATATACATATAGATAGATTTAAAGATTGACAGATTATTAGACAAATATATAGCTAGATAGTGAGATAGACAGATAGATAGATTGATAGATAGATAGATAGAAAAAAATATAGAAAGATAAATAGAAAGATAGTTAGATAAAAAGATAAATAGATTGATAGATAAACACATAGTTAGATATATTTATTGATAAATTGACTATAGATCGACAATTAGATAGATAGATAAATAGATAAACAAATAGATAGATACATGGATAAATTGATAGATAGATAAATAGATACATATATAGATATACAAATGGACAAATATATATAATGATAGATACAAATAAAGATAGATTGATAAATAGAAAGATCGACATATAGATAGACGAATAGATAGATAGAATGATAGATAGGCTGATAGATAGACAAATAGACAGACAAATAGAAAGAAAGATAGATAGGTAGGTAGGTAGGTAGATAGATAGATAGACATATCTATTGAGTGATAGAGAGATAGAAAGAACTAAAGATATTTAGACATACTGATAGATAGATAGATAGACAAATAGACATATAGATAGATAGAATGATTGACAAAAAGGTTTGTAGTAAGGCAAGCATACATCCAGGTAGGTAGGTAGAAAGACAGACAAACATACATATGCACAAATAACGAAATAGATATACAAAATTATAGACTGAATCCCACACAAATTGATAGGCATATATATATATATATATATATATATACAGATAGATTGATAGACATATAGGTAGAAAGATAGAAAGATAGACAAATAGATAGATAGATAGACATATAATGAGATAAACTGATAGACAAACAGATAAATAGATTGATAGACATATTGATTGATTGATTGAAAATAGATCAATATACAGATTGATATATTGATAGACACATTGATAGACTAATATATTATATAAAAAGATTAATAGATGATAGTTAGAAGAATGATAGTAGAATGATATAAGAATGATAGAATTAAAGATATATAGATACATAAACATATAGATAGAAATATCGATCAATAGACTATTAGACAAATAGAATGTTAGAGATGTAGATAGACAGACAGATAGATAGATAGATAGATAGAAATATAGAAGGTTATAAATATAGATAGTTTTATAAAAAGATAGATATATAGATATATAGATAATTATAGATATAGACTGATAGTAAGACTATAGATAGACCATTAGATAGACAGATAGACAAATAGATAGAAAGATAGATAAATATAAAGATAAGTAGATTGATAGACAAATTGATAGTCAAAAAGATAGACATAGATATACAGATAGATAGATAAGAATATATATAGACAAGTAGATAGACAGACATATAGATAGATAGACAAATATATATATATATATATATATATATATATATATATATATATATATATTTATAGATATACATATATATAGATAAATAGATAGATAGACAGAAAGATAGATAGAATGATAGGTAAACAGACAGATAGATAAAAAGATAGATAAACAGACAGATTGATAGAAAGATAAATAGATAGATAGACAGACCGATAGACAAATATAAATACAGAAAGATTTATAGATAGGTATGATGTAAGATAGCCATACATTCAAGTAAGCAGGTAGATAGACAGTCAAAGATACATATAGATAAAAAGACATATAGATAAAAAATTTGATTTACAGATCCCAGATAGATTGATAGGAAGATATATAAAAAGATAGGTAGATAAAAAGAAAGAAAGAAAGAAGATAGATAGATAGACATATAGATAGACATATAGATTCACATATAGATTCACATATTTTTAAATAGATAGATAGATATATAGACTTGTAAATCATCTATTAGATAGACAAATAATTTGATTATTAGATATACAAAATGATAAAAAAGATAGAAAGATAGATTGATAAAAAATAGACACATAGATAGATAAATAGATTGATAGAATCAAGATAGATAGATATATAGACATATAGATAGATAGATTGATTGATTGATAGACTGATATACAAATTGATAGACAAACATACAAATAAAAAGATAGTTAGATGATAGATAAACATATAGATAGACTGATAGATAGATAGATAAACAGATAGAGTGATAGATATACAGATAGATAGTCATATAGATAGAGAGATAGATTTGTAGATAAATATACAGATAGATAGATAGATAGATAAATAGACAGATTAGATAGAAAGATAAATAGATAGAAATAAATAAATATAGATTGATTGATTGATAGTCAGTCAGTCAATAAGACAAGGAGATAGTTAGACAAGCATGAATATAGATAGATACATGGTTAAAAAGTTATATAGATAAATTGATAATAAATAGTTAGTCAAATTGATAGATATATAGATATATATATAGATGGAAATATAGATCTATAGATTATTAGAAAAATAGATAGACAAATAGATAGATAGATATATAGATTGATTGATTAATTGATATATTGGAATATAGATAGACAAATAGATAGAAAGATAAAAAGACAGATAGACTGAAATATAGATAGATATATAGATAGACAAACATATAGAAAGATAAATAGATAGATAAATAGATTTATAGATAGATTGATTGACTAATATAAAGAATGAGTGATAGACAGATTGATAAATATATTGATAGACATATTTATAGACTAATTGAAAGAGAGATTAATAGGCATATTCATATACATAATAATAAATAGATAGAGACAAAGATTGATAGACTTATATATAAATAAATTGATAGAAAGTTTAATAGATAGATAGATATATTTATAGACTAATACAAAGATAGATAGATAGACCAATATATAGAAAAATAGATTTACATATTATTAGAGAATTTAATAGATAGATAAATAGATAGATAGATTAATTTTTTGATTCATAATTAATTAGATAGATTGTCTAATACAAAGGCTTATAGATAGATAGATACTTAAACATAAAGATAAGAGGATAGATAGATCAAAAAAGATAGACAAATAGTTAGTCCGATAGATTGAAAGATAGAAAGATAGATAGATTAATAAATAGTAAATTAGACTGATAGATACACAGAACGATAGATAGATCGATAGATAGATAGATATATTGCTAGATAGATTGACAGATAGATAGTTAGATAGATAGATAGATATATAAATAAATAAAAAGATAGATAGACAAATAGATAGACAAACAAATAGATAGATAGATAGGTAGACAAATAGAAAGATGAATAGATAGATAGACAATAATATAGATAAAAATATACACATGTATATATTTATAAAGATAGATAGAATGATATATAGATAGATTGATTGATTGACAAGAAGATAGATAGATAGATAATTTGATAGATATATAAATTGATATCTAGATAGATAAATAGATAGACAGATTGATACATAGATAGACAGATAGATAGAAAGATAGTTCGATGTATAATAGATAGATAGATAGACAGAATGATAGACAGATAGGCATGTAGTAAGGCAAGCATACATTCAGGTAGGTAGGCAGATAGATTGATAAACAAACTTATTGACAGAAAGATAGATAAATAGATAGATAGACAAATAAACAAATTGATAGATACATACATTAACTGAAAGATAGATAGATAGACAAATATATAGACATATAGGTAGACAATATAGATAGACAGACAGATATATAGATAGACAGACCCGACCCGTGGTGCAATCAGACCACGGGTCGGGTCTGATTGGACATGCCGCGCGGTCCTCCAAGCCGACCTAATTTTCCCCCCCCAATGGGCAAAAAATAATTAAAAAAAAATTAAATTTCAGCCGTTGGATTTCACCTCCAATGGCTATGTGGCAGAATCCAACGGCCCTCATGATTTTGCCCCCTAAAAAATTAAAAAAAATTAAAAAAATAAAAAAAATTTTAAAAAAAATTTTAAAAAAATGACTTAAAAAAATATTTTCTTTAATCTATAAATTCCACCCCTCCGCTCTATAACATTTATGTTTTTCATAAATATTTTTTCTCTCAAATCTCTAATTTTCTCTCTCAAAAATCTTTCTCCTCTCTCTCGGGACTCGGGATTTCGACATTCAGCTTGGATTTTCGGGAATCTCAACTTAAGTTTTGAATTTTGAGCTTGACTGTGGTGTACCGTGCATGTGACCGACCTCATTGCTTTTACCGGGTAATTTAATTTAAATTTTTTTTACTCTCTCTCTAGTTTCTCTCTCTAGACCAAACATAGAAAATTTTAAAATCAATCATCTAGTCTCTAAATAACTATTCTGATTAACAAAAATCCTAAAAAATGACAAATACTAATGAAACATATTTAAATTTAGAAAATGAAAATATTACACAGAGGTCTGAGGCTGCTGAAACTTTGGTTTCTCCCGTCGTCTCAACCCAAACTTCTAAAAACAAAAAAACTAGGAGGACTTCTGTAGTTTGGACTCATTTTAATATATTAAAACAAAAATTTGTTAGGGGTGAGGAAGAAGAAATGGCACAGTGCAAATATTGTATGAGACTTTTAACATGTAAAAGTTCGTTTGGGACTTGGCACCTTAAGAGGCATGCTGAATTATGCACCAAAAAACATGGTATATTAGATCCTAGGAAAACCTAACTTGGCACTGCATTTTTTGAGACTATATCGAGTTCAGTCTCAAAGTTTACTACCTTCATATATTGCAGTGAGTTGGGTAGGGACGGCATGGCCAGACTTATCACATTGATGGGACTTCCGATCAGATTTCGGAAGATCCAAGAGTAGTGCGCATCATGCAGACATATTTTCAGCCTACTTATCGTAGGATTCCTAGGTCCACATCTAGGAATAACATACTAAAAATATATAAGTTATATAAACAAAAAATAATTATTGAATTTGTGGCTGCTAGTGGAGTGGTGTCAGTGACGTCCGATATTTGGACAAGTCACAATGAATCATCTTATGCATGTCTCATCATCCACTATGTAGATTCTAACTGGACTATGAATAATAAAATTTTAGGATTCACTGAGATTCTTCATTTTCATGATGGCCCGTCCATTTCTGAGTGTATGATGAAAATCTTTAGGGTATAAAAAATTAAAATTTTTAGTGTCACATTTGATAACGCATCTAATAATGGAGTAGCGATCAACATGTTTATTATGAATATTAGATACGCACCATTAGGAGAGATTTTTCATGTCGGATGCATGTTTCACATGATTAACCTGATTGTTCAAGCGGGTATGAAGGTGTGTCCCCCCGCGTTGGATAATATACGTAATGCTCTAAAATATATTTGTATTCCTCGTAGACAACAAGAGTTTGGTAGTCTTTGTTTGTCTGCAAATCTTAAGAAAAATAAATTCCAATCGGATGTGAGACATCATTGAAATTACACGTACCTGATGTTGGAATCAAGTGTTGGATATGAACATGTGATATCTGACTACGTCAATAGTAAGAGTGACGAACTTATTATTGATGACACTGACTGGGCTTCATGAATTTCATTTATGAAATTACTGAAGATTTTTTATGACATGACGAACATGTGTTCGTCGGTGCATATGCAACATTAGTAGCATGTTTAGGAAGTACCGAGCTCACCCGACACTTAGCCATATGGTTGTAGAGATGGAAACCAAGTACTTAAAGTACTGGTCCACCGTTCCATCTCTTTATTGCCTTGCTGCATGCAGGGACCCTAGGTTTAAGGTGGAAGGGGTAGAAAACACCCTAACTTACATTTCCTCGTGCATGAACCTGGAAGAGCCACCTGAAGGTTTCATTCATGAGAAGTTGATTGACCTGTTCACATACTATGATTCTAGGTATGGTGGTGGTGGTAGTGAGACTGTGATTACGGACATTGATACCTTATTCGGAGATGATGATTTTTCCATTCAGCTAGTGAGGGGGAAACGTAGCGGAGATGATGATTTTTCCATTCAGCTAGTGAGGGGGAAACGTAGCGGTGGACCATCACATAGGAGCAAGCTTTCTCGGTACTTAGATTCCTTTGGTGTCGAGCGTAGTATCGAAGTTTGCTTTTTCTGTTGCAGTGAACATGATTTCGGATAGGAGATCAAGATTACGTCCATATATTGTGGAGGCCTTGGCTTGTTTCAAGGATTGAGAGGATTCAAGGTTTAGCATCCATGAGCGTGCTGGAGCTGGGACTGGGACAGAGACTACAGCCACATCCACTGCGATAGCGGAGGAGTTGATTGATGATGATGATGATCCGTATGATACTAATCTTGATATTGCGGCTGATGATGCTCATGATATGGTGATTGATGATTGATAATAATCTATTGTTTTTTGATTTCGATGTTTTGTTTTTTATTGATTGTTCGCTTTATTTATACTTATGTTGAAACTTTAATTTATTTGGTTCGGACCATCGGTATCTAATGGCTGATTGGTCATTTTTCATTTGGTTTGCTTATGTTTTTTTTACTTTTTAATTTTTTTTAACATAATTTATTGATTTATTTATTTTTTTTGTTTTAATTTTTCATTTAAAAATTTATAACTCTATTATATAATTCTAATAAATTTTAAACTAATTTTATATTACATTATAAAAAAAATTTTACCTTTGTAATTTTAATAAAATTTAAAAATTTTCATATTATAAATATATAATATTATACATTATCTGTAATTTTATATATAATTTAATAATTTATATAATTAAAATAAAAATTAAAACAGAATAATTAATAAAAAATTTTTTTTGCATGGCTCATCACGGCACGGCATGGCCCGCAGTGATGGGACCGGCTTTTTTAACCGTGTCGGCCTGGCCCGCCCCATTTGACACATCTATATAGACAAAATGAAAGATAGAATCATAGAGAGATTGATAGGCAGATTGGTCGACATATTGCTAGATAGTTTGTTAGGCATATAGATAGAAGATAAATAAAAAGTTTGATAGACAAATATTATAACATATATAGACAAATAGAGAGACTAATAGCTAGATAGATTATCAAAAAATAGATAGATAGATTATTAGACAGACACACAGACAAATAGATAGATAGATAGATAAATAGATTGACACATAGATAGAAACATAGATATATAGATAGATAGATCGATCGATATATATATATATATATTTATAGAAAAATAGATAGGTAGATATATTGACATATAGATAGCCAGATAGGTAAACACATAGATCGATAGATTAACCAATAAATAGATAGATAGGTAGGTAGTCAGATAGATAGTCAGATAGATAGACAGACAAATAGATAGATAGATAAATAGATAGATAGATAGATATATTGACTAGGAGAAACTTGAGCATGCAGAATTTCAGGCAGAAAGTCATGCATATAGAGAATCAGATAGGCATGTAGAAAGATAGACAAATACACTGATAGATAGATAGAAAGATAGACAAATAACCAAACAAACAAATTGACATTCTTATAGATAGAGAAATAGAAAGACAAATAGACAGATAGATGACAGTTTGGTTGAAAGATTGATAAAGAAATTTATAGACAAATAGATAGACAAATAGATCAATAGATAGAATGAAAGAAAGATAGTAAAATAGATAGATAGATAGATTGATTGATTGACATATAGTTAGATAGATATATAGTAAGATAGATCGATAGACACATAGATAAACAAATTGATAGACAGATAGATAGGCAAATAGAAAGAAAGAAAGGTTGATAGATAAATAGACATTAAATAGATAGATGGATGGATGGATAGATAGATAGAAAGATAGATAAACTGATGGATAGATAGATCAATAAAAGAGAATCAGATAGATAGATACATAGGCAGATAGATAAATAAATAGATAGTCTGATAGATTGATAATTAGTTTGATAGAATATTAATAGATAAATTGATAGATAGTTTGATACACAGATAGAAAGTATATATAGATACATAGATTGATTGATAGAGAGATAGATATATATATATATATATATATATATATATATAGACAAATAAATATAAATATTTATAGATAGATCCGTAGACAGATAGTTAGATAGATAGATAGATAAATAAATGGATAAACAAATAGATCAATAGATAGATAGATATACAGATTGATAATTAGATTGATAAGTAAATTTTTTTTTTAAATAAGTTTGTTTATTATTTATAGCCCTCTGTTTTGGAGGAGGAATACCATTTGTACAAACTACTTCTACCCTTTACCCTCTTGCATCCATTCCCCGTTTCTAAAGACTAATCATATAATCTTCCTAGCACTATTAAAATAACGTAAAAACTCTAAGTAAGTCATCAATCTTAACTTTACTCTTTACTAAAATGAGTTTCCTACTTTTATCTTTCTAGCACTTCATGGAACATCCTTCCTGTTTTTCTGATATCACCCTTTCTATGCTGTATATAACATATTTCATGCATAAAATAACAGAAATATCTCCCACTTTGCAAAATTCCTTTCAACCTTGTTGCACATATTCTGCCGAAGCTTTCCTCTTCTATCTGTCCTAGTCCTTGACCCTCTTTGTTTGCCGATATAGCTTTAGATTCACATCTTGAGTGCCATTTCCAAGCCACTTTGAAGCATCCTGATCTTTGCCGATCTCCTAGACTAGACACTTACCTCTCCTAGGACCTTTTATTTAATACAAACACATGATTCTGAAACTACATGATTTAAACGCTGGTAAAAAAACATAACACATTACTTGACAAAATTTTTACAGACTTTTGCTAGTTACAGACTTCTTTTAATTCCAAGGAATATGATTTGATTGCCCCTTTAGTGCTTTCCTGCAAACTCAAAAAAACCAGAAACAAACCAAAGGAGCAAAAAATTCCAGCCCTTACCTTTTCGTTCCCTCATCTTTGTCTTGTGAGGTGAACCTTGCAGTGACTGTAAAAGAAACAACAACTGGATTTTCTGGTTGTTTATACCATGAACTTCACTGTTAACCTACAGAGACAGATTCCCCTGCAAAGAAGCTACCACAATTCCACCGCTTATATTATTATACTTTTCTTATTCTATTTTCCATATTCTATTTTCATATTCTTATAATTTTCAGATTCCCCTTCACAGCAGCTACTGGATTTTTATATTCTATTTTTTCTGTTAATACTACCCTTCCTAAATATTAAATAAGGGAAGACCTTCCTATCCAGTTTCGCTATTCCTTTTACTTTTTCTGGCATCAAAACCTCATCAAATTCATGTTCTCCTCTTATCGAACCTAATCTTGCAAGGCTATCCGCCAAAGTATTAGCTTCTCTATATAAATGTAAGATTGATGCATTAAGCACTTTAATGAGGTTCAAAAAAATTTCCATTTCTTCCTCATACATCTAAAAAATTATTTTTCCACTTACTAAATCTACCAAAAGCATAGAGTCTACTTGAATTTGTATATTTTCTAAATCTAATTTTTTACAGACATTTAATCCTATATTCAAAGCTTTTATCTCCGAGTGGAGGGCTGAGAATGCTTCTGTAGCCGATGTAAATGCTTTTATCACATACCCATTTGAGTCCCTTATTATCCCTCCTCCACCTGCTATACCAGTGTCCCTATTGAAGCTACCATCCGTGTTTAATGATATTTTACCTTTTGGAGGCCTATTCCAACTTATACTTTTTACCCATCCCTGTTTCATATTTGTAATAGCGAGGCCCCAGAACATTCCAGCTACCTTATTTAAATAGGAACCATCAACTTTTATAGGGTTTATACTTGATATATTCCTGATTTCTTTAATTATATCTTTTATAATTTCATTTGAATTCATTCTTATGCCCTCAAATTTACTCTTATTACGAGCTTTCCATAGGCACCATATTGCTATATGAGGTAGATTCTGAGTGAGCCAATTTTTAATTTAACTTCTAGGGTTTAGATTTCTCCAACTCTTAATTCTATCATTTATTCTATCTTCTTTTTTACTTATTTGTAACTGGTCTCCTAATTCCCTCCAGACTGCTGCAGCGATTCTTCCACTTGAAAGTAGATGATTCATTGATTCTTCATCTGCAAAGCAACATTCACATCTAGAGGCCATTTTAACACATTTTCTTTTCACATTAGTGTCCACAAGCAGTGCATTTACCAGAACTTTCCATGCCAGCGAGCACATTTTCAGTGGAATACCTGCTCTCCAGGCCCATTTTAATAAAGACTGCACGGGTTTTTTGCTTCTTATCAATTCTTTTGCTGACTTTAGCGTAAAATTACCTTGTGGATTATGGGTCCATTTCCATCCCGATTTATTCAGTAATGAGTGAGCATCTACTATTTCCTTTTGTTTTTCCAATGCTTTCCAGCTATTTGATTTCTGCTTAACGTGATTGTGTTCTTGTTCTAGATATTTTGCTCGCATATATTTTGCCCAGAGGGAATCATTTTCTTTTAACTTCCACCAACCTTTGTAGTCCCAAGCACCCGCCATGTCCTGTAAATTAATGATGCCTAAACTCGCTTCCGCCTTAGGATAACAGATGTCTTTCCAATTTTTCCAGTGAATTTTCTACTTTCCGTTTTTTTTCCCCATAAAAAATTTGCCATTTCCATCTCTAGTTTATTTGTAAATTTCATAGGTGGGTATATGACTGATATAATATGTACCAGTGTACTTTGAAGAACATGTGAAATTAATGTAATCCTCCCACCAAAACCTAATAGATCTACTTTACAACCTGCTATTTTCATTCTCATTTTATCTTGTAAAGGCATTAGATAATTTTCTTTCAGCCTTCCTTCATATATCGGACAACTTAAATATACTAAAGCATCTTTTTTATGTTTAAAACCCATTATGTTTTTAATTTTTTTTACCACTTTTTCGGAAGATTTTTTTGCTAACATAAATTGACTTTTATCCTTATTAAGGGCTTGTCCTGTTTCCTTCTCAAATAATTGTAGAAGGTCCATCAGGTTTTTCAATGAACTTTTATTCGCATTTGTGAAAATGATAATATCATCTGCATAAGCTAAACAACTTATTCTCGGAGTGTTTTTTGGCTGTCTAAAGGGGATTATTTTGCCCTCTGACATTCTTTTATATAAATTAACAATTAATAATTCTGAGTACATATCAAATAATAAAGGCGATAATGGATCCCCCTGTCTCACGCTACGTCTAGGTTTGAATTCTTTTACTTTCATTCCATTTACAATAATTCTAACCCAAACGCTTGTTAGACATCTATATATTAAATCAATACATGTTTCAGAGAAACCAAATTTTCTCATGATGATACATAATGTATGCCATTCTACTCTATCAAATGCCTTAGATAAATCTAGCTTAACTACTAAGTTACTTCCCCTCATTTTAAATGCTATTTCTTTCATCATTTCTGATGATAATCTAATATTTTCAATCATTAATTTATTCTTAACAACTCCTGTTTGTTCCTGTGATATTATAAATGGTAAAATATTACTAAATCTGTTTTGAATAATTTTAGCAAGGATCTTATAAATTGCATTACATAAATTTATAGGCCTAAAATCCTCACATTTTTGAGGTGATTCTTTTTTGGGTATTAGCACTATGAAAGAGTTTGCCCATGCCTTAGGAATATCCACGCCTACAAAAAAACTGGCAATTGCAGGAACCATATCTTTTTTTGATAATGAGCTAGTTTAGCTGAAAAAAATAATTATTCCAGCCATCTGGCCATGCTGCACTATCCTTATCCAGATCAAACACTAGCCTTTTTAATCTCTTCTTCCTCTGGGATCTTCTCCATCATTTGATTTTGTTCCAGTGAGATGAATGTGTTAATCCCATCCATTAATGAGTTTCCTATTTGGGGAGCCTGTCTGCATAGATGGCTTTAAAAAAATTCCTCAAAGAGGGATCCTATCTGCTTGTCTTCTTCAACCCATTTTCCCTCATTAGTTTTAATGCCCTTGATTTTATTTTTTTGAGCCTTTATTTTACACATTTTGTGAAAAAACTTAGTGTTTCTATCTCCATCTTTCAACCATTTAATTTTTGAACACTGTTTCCAGTATACTTCCTCCATATACAACTTAAGCCTCAAGTCCCCTTTAGGCTCATATAATTTCATTATTTTAGTATTTTATTTATTTAGGTTGCTCCCATAGTCACGTCTCGCCTCTCCTTCATCATTTGAAAGATTGAAAAATTGCCAAGTGTAAATGACTTAGCATTTTTTTTTTCAATGAAACCCTAATATAAATACTAAAATGGATGTAAATATATATAAAATAAAATACAATAAAATAAAACTAAAATAAAATTATAAAAATTAAATAATTAAAATAAAATAATTGAAATAGATTTATATTTAACCATAAATGATATTATTTAATAAATAAATAAAATAATATTATATAATAATAAAGTATTCATATATATATATAATATGGTTATAAATTTATAAGAATCGTATTTATTTTTTATTAATATAATATGAAATAATTATAAAAGTATAAAATTTGAATCTTTTAGTCAATATAAATTTTAATTTTGAAGTGTTCATTTAATAACTACGCTGAAATAAATTTTACCGGCTGTAAGTGCCATGAAGAATATCGAGTCCTGTTTTGGGAGAAGCAACACACCGCCTTATCAAAAACTTGCTCAATCTCAAAATAAGTTGTTGGCAGGGAACTTAATCAGTATAGCATGATCGCCCACCCCACTTTGATTATTAGTGGTAGCAACAGAAGCAATAATAAATACGTATGTATATATTCAGTTTATACTTATGTATATACTCATTTCCTTCTATTGACTTTGATGGTATGTGTATTTGCATGAAAGTATATATGTGTGTGTAATTTGAGGCTATGTGATTATATATACATACATATAATACTAGAGTATATTCGTACGTATACACTAACTATATAAGTACGTATATACTATAGTATATAAGTATGTAAATACCGAGTATATAAGTACGTATATACTATAGTATATAAGTATGTATATACTGAGTATATACGTACCTATATACTATAGTATATATATACGTATATACTATAGTATATACTGAGTATATATGTAGGTATATACTATAGTATATATGTATGTATGTATATAATCGGTATATACATGCGTATATACTTGGTATATACGTACGTATATACTTGGTATATATGAATGTATATACTAGGTATATAAATACCTATATACTCTATATATACGTACATATATACTGAGTATATACTTAAGTATATACATATGTATATACTCAGTATATATGTATGTATATACTGAGTATATTCATACATATATACTCAATATATATGAACATATATACTCGGTATATATGTATATAGATACTCAATATATACATATGTATATACTTAGTATATACGTACAAATATATTGAGTATATACGTATGTATAAATTCAATATATGTACGTATAATACTTGAGTATTATATGTACATATATACTGAGTATATATGTACTCAGTGTTTATTTACATATAATGCTGTAGTTTATATGTACAAATACCATAGTAATATATGTAACTAGTGAAATGCTAGTATATATGTAGATATACATTGTTGTATATATGTACATATTCATTGTAGTATTATATTTTTATCAAAACATATCTTTATTTATTTATTTATTTTGATTTTATTGACTAGTTTAAATTTCATATAGATATGCTACCGCATTGTTTCCCATAGGAAGCTTGTATAAGTGAAAAGATTTTTTACCAGACATGACTCACTACGACTCAGACAGCTTTGTTGCAGTAGAAAGATGGTGATCGGAAGAGCTGGGGGGAGAAAGCAATGTCAATGCATGGGTAGATTATACTTTATGCACTGTTGGTAGATACATTGATGAATAAGATGTAATAAAATTTTGTTATGTTTTTGTTTTAATTATGTAAAATATCATATCAGAATAATTTATTAAATGATTTTATTTTTTTGTTATTTATAGATGATTATTTATAGTTTCTGTTTTTATTCAATTTAATATAAAAATATTAAATTATTAACTTAAATTTTTTGAAAAAAATATTTAATTCTTAAAATAGTTTTAGAATGAAAATTGCTAGGGATTTCTCCCTTGCTAATTTAGCTAGGGTAATCACTATTTTAGCTAGGGAGACTTTTCCTTATTAATTTTTAGCGATAAGCACTTTAGATTTGGGAAGGCTTTCATCGCTAATTTGTTGTTATATCCTATTTAGCGATGGAAACCCCCTATTTAGCTAGGGAATTTTTCATAGTTATTTGGGATTTTTCTTGTAGTGTATCTATCTATTTGTCTATCATCTCTCTATCTATATGTCTATCTAATTGTCTATCTATATTTCTTTGTATCTATCTATATATCTATCTTTCTTTCTTTCTTTATTTCTTTCAATTTGTTTGTCGATCTTTCTATCAATCTATTTATCTGTCTATCTATCCCTCTATCTATCAATCTATCAATCTATCTATTAATCTATCTATCTATATATCCATCTATGTATCTATCTAAAAATCTATCTTTATATATGTCTGTCTATCAATATATTTTTCAATTTGTCTATCTATATGTCTTTCAATCTGTCTATTTATCTATCTATCTTTTTGTTTATCAATCAATCAATCTATCTGCCTATCAATAAGTCTATCAAACTACCTATATATATGTCAATTTGTCTATTTGTTTTTCAATTTGTTTGATTGTTTGTCTAACACTTTGTTTATTTGTTTGTGTGTCTGTCTATTTGTATTATTGTTTGGCTTCATACCTACCAATCTATCTATCGACTTTGCGTGCCTGATTATCTACCTGCTTGGCTGCTTGCCTGACTACTTGCCTACCTACCAGTCTATTTATCTATCTGTCTATTTGTCAATCTATCTATTTGCCTATCTATTTATCTATCAATATATTTATTTATTTATTTATTTATCTATCTATCTATATGTCTATCTATTTATCTATCAAATATATCTATATATCTATCTATCTCTATCGATATATTTATCTATCTTTCTATTTGTCAAACTATCTATTTATCAATATATCTTTCTATCTATCTGATGTATCTATGTAGCTATGTATCTATCTATCAGTCAGTATGCCTGTCTATCTATCTATCTGTCTATTTATCTGTCTATCTATCTAAATATCTATTTGTCTATCTATATGTCTATCTATCTATTTTTATATATCTTTATCAATTTATCTATTTTTCTATCTCTTTATCTATATATCTATCTATCTAGCTAATCTATCTAGATATTTATCTTTCTGTCTACCTACCTACCTAGCTATCTATCAATTTGTCTATCTAACTATCTATATGTATATATATCTATCTATATATCTATGTATATTTTTATCTAATTATTAATCAATCTATCTATATAAAAATCTGTCTATCAACATTTGTATTAATCTATCTATCAATTTTTCTATTAATCTATCTATATATCTGTCTATCTATATTACTTTCTATCATTATATCTGACTGCCTATTTATCTATTTATCTATCTATGTAAAAGTATATCTATATGTCTGTTAGTGTTCCGGTCTATCTATTTGTTTATATGTCTATCTATCTATTTATTTATCTATATATCTATCTTTCTGTTTGTCTATCTATCTATTTATATATCTATCTATCTTTATTTCTTTCTTTCTGTATATCTATAACTATCTATATGTATATGTATCTATCTATCTATCTATCTATCTGTCTATCTATCTTTGTATATATTTGTCTATCTATATGTCTATCTATATGTCTATCTATATGTTTATTTAAGTGTCTATCTATATGTCTATCTATATGTTCTATCTATATGTCTATCTATATGTCAATATGTGTCTATAGATTTGTGTTTCTATCTATCTATCTATCTATCTATTTGTCTATTGATCTTTCTGTCTATCTATCTGACTATCTATCTATCTATGTATCTATGTATCTATGTATCAAAATATCTATGCATCTATTTAATAATCTATCTATCTTTCTTTCTAACTATCTATTTGTATCACTATCTATCTTTCTATCTTTCTAACTATCTATTTGTATCTCTATCTATCTATTTATCAATATGTCTATCAATCTATCTATAAGTCTGTCTATCAATATATTTATAAGTCTATCTATGATTCTATCTATCAATCTATCTATGTATCTGTCTATCTGTCTATATATCTTAATATCTATTAGGCTATCTATCTATATATCTATTTGTTTATCAATCAATTAATCTATCTGTTTGTCAATCAATGTATCAAACTATCTATATATTTGTATATCTATATGTCTATTTGTATGTCTATTTGTTTGTTTGTTTGTTTGTATGTCTCTTTATTTTTCTTTTATTTGTATGTTTGTGTGTCTCTCTATCTACTTGCCTGCCTGATTATCTCTCTGCCTGACTCCCTGCAAGATTGCCTACCTATATATCTATCTTTCTGTCTGTCTCTCTATTTAATTATCTATTTGTCGATCTCTCTCTTTGTGTGTTAATTTGTATATATGTCTGTATGTCTCTCTATATGCCTGTATATGAATCTTTTTATAAGTCAATCTATATATGTATCTAGCTATCTATCTATCTATATGTCTGTCTATTTTTTATCTATTTATCTATCTATTTATCTATTTGTCTATCTATCCATATATCTTTATGGCTATCTATCTATCTATCTGTCAATATAATTAACTATCTATCTATCTGTTTATCTATCTATCTATCTTTCTGTCTGTCTCTCTTTCTGTCTATCTTTATATCTACCGATCTTTCTATATTTCAATCTATCTATCTATCTTTCTCTATCTAATAATCTATCAGTCTATCTATCGCTATATATATATATATATATATATATCTATGTATTTAACTATATGTCTATGAATCTATCTATCAATCTATCTATATGTTTATCAATCTTTCTATCAATCTGTCTATCAATCTGCTTATCAATCTATCTATTAATCTATCTATCAATCTTTGTATAAATCTGTCTATTTATTTATCTATCTATCTATCTATGTTTCTATCTATCAATCTATCTATTTGTTTGTCTATCAGTCAGTCTGTTTGTCTATCAATCTTCCTGTTTGTTTGTTTGTTTGTCTGTCTACTTATCTATATATCGATCTATCTATTTATGTGTCTATATATCTATTTATCTATCTATCTATCTATGCATCTATATGTTTATCTAATAATCTTTCTATCTATCTGTCTATCTATCTATCTATCTATCTATTTGTCTATCTATTAGTCTATTTTTCTTTCTATCTATTTGTCTATCTATATGTCTATCTATCTATATATCTTTTTGTGTATATTTCTATCGATCTTTTAATCAATCAATGTATCTATATGTTTATCTATCTATCTGTTATTATATCTATCTGTCTGTCTATCTGTCTATCTGTCTATCTGTTTATCTATCTATGTGTCAATCAATCAATCAATCTATCTATCTATATGTCGATGTATCTTTCTATCTATTAGTGTATATGTCTATCTCTCTATTTGTTTATCTATCTATCAATATATCTATCTTTCTATCTATATATCTCACTTTGTATTTATTTATCAATCAATCTATCTGTTTATCTACCTATTTCTCTATATGTCTATCTATCTGTCTATCTAAGTGTGTAATAATCAATATATCTATGTGTCTATCTATCTATCTATATATATGTCTATCAATCTATTTATCTATCTATCTGTTTGTCTATTTTTCTATCTCTCTAACTATCTATATTTTTATCTATCTAATTGTCTAATGATTTGTCAGTCTATCTATCTATCTATCTATTTATCTATTTGTCTGTCAATCTATTTATCTATCTATCTGTCAAATAATCAATTGATATATCTATCTATCTAACTATCTGTTTGCCTGTCTTTATATCTATGTATCTATCTATCTATTAATAAATCATATATATATATATATCAATATGTTTATCAATCAATCTATCAATTTGTTTATCAATAAATTTATCAATCTTTCTATCAATATGTCTATCTATCTATCTGTCTATATATCTCTCTAAGTATTAGTCTGTTAGTTAGTTAGTGTGTATGTTCGTCTTTCAATCTACCTATTTGTCTATCTATTTAACTACCTATCTATTTATCTATATGCATATCTTTCTATTTATATATCTTTTTATCTATTTGTATATATATTTATCTTTATATATATTATATGTCTATCTATTATCTTTCTATTTGTCTATCTATCTATCTAACTATCTATTTATTTATCTATCTCTCTATCTATAAATCTATCTATCTATCTGTCTGTCTATCAATCAGTCTGTCTGTCTATCTTTCTATCTATATATATGACTATCTATGTGTTTATCTTTATGTCTATCTATCTATTTATCTATGTATATATCGATCTATCTATCTGTCGTTTTATTTTTCTATCTATTTGTCTATCAAATCTACGATCTATCTATATATGTCACTGTCGAATAATCTATCTGTATATTTATTTATCTATCTATCTATCTATTTTTCTATCTATCTATCTATCTATCTATATGTCTTTCTATCTATTTTTGTATCTATCTATCTATATATCTATCTAATTATCAATCAATCTATCAATCTATCAATCTATCAATCTGTTAATCCACAACAAGAAAAATCCCAAATAGCTAGTGAAAATTCCCTAGCTAAATGGGGGTTTTCTATCACAAACCATGATATAGTGATGGATTAACAACAGAAGCTTTCCGAATCTAAAGTACTTGTCATGAAAAATTAGTGAGGGAAAGAGTACTTAGCTAAAATTTTACCGACTAAAATTCCCTAGCTAAAATATTAATTTTTCTAACTCAATTAGAAAGGGAACTTCCCTAGCTAAATTAGCTAAGTATAATTCCCTAGCTAAATGCGAGTTTTCCGTCGCTAAACTTATATAACGATGGATTAACGATGGAAGCTTTCCCAATCTAAAGTGCTCATCACTAAAAATCAGCGAGGGAATTAGTCCCTATCTATAGTTTTAGCGACAGAAATATCACTAGCTAATATAATAATTTTCTTAGCTAAATTAGCAAGGGAAAATTCCCTAGCTAAATAAGCAAGAGAAAATTCCCTAGCTAAATTAGAAAGAGAAAATTCCCTAGATATTTTCAGTCTGAAACCATTTTTAGAAAATTTTTTTATTTTTCAAAATATTTAATTAAATAATTTAATATTTTTATATTAAATTGAATTAAAACTGAAACTATAAACAATACTTTATAATTAACAAAAAATAAAATCATTTAAGTAATTATTTTGATTCAATAATTTACATAATTCAAACAAAAACATAACAAAATTGAATCTCATTTTATTCATCAATGTATCTACAGACAATGTATAAAATAAAATCTATCCATGCATTGACGTTGCTTTCTTTTTCTCTACTTCTCCGATCACTATCTTTCTGCTGTGACAAAGTTGTCCGAGTCACGGTTCATCATGTCTAGAGAAAATCCCTTCACTTATACAAACTTTGTATGAGGAACAATGCGGTACCATATCTGTACGAAATTTAAACCAGTGAATAAAATCAAAAATACAAATAAAAAAAGTTATGTTTTGATAAATATATAATACTGCAGTATATATGTACATATATACTACAGTGTATAGGTACATATATTACTACAATATTATATGTACAAATATTGTTGTAATATATATAATTTATGTACATATATACAACATTTGCTGATGCCGCCGCCGCCACCATTGCTGCTACTACTACTCATGCGGTTGTTGTTGCTGCCGCTCCTGCTACTGCAACTACCACTGTTATTGCTGCTGTCGCTACTATTGCTGTTGCCACTACTGCCATTGTTGTTGTTGTTGTTGCTGCTGTTGTAGCCGCTACTACAGCTATTGCTGCTGCTGTAGCCGCTACAATAGCTGCTGCTGCCGTAGCCACTATAGATGTTGTTGCTGCCGCCGCTGCTGCTGCCGCTGCCACCACTGCTATTGATGCCCTTGCTACTGCTGCCGCCACTGCTGCTGTCAATGTAGCTCCTGTTGATGCCGCCGTTGCTGCTGCCGCTGATAATAAAAGTTGGGTGGGCGATGATGGTCAACTGATGAACATTTCTGCCAACCACTCATTTTGAGATTGAGCAAGTTTTTGACGAGGTGGCGAGTAGCTTTTCTCTAAATAGGACCCGATAATCCTCTTGGCACTCATGGCCTATAAAAATCAGGTAATGATACATTTTCCCTTCTGATTGAATACTATTTTGTGAGATGTAATAAAATTACACGACACTACATGAGCATCATCATCATCATCATCCTAAGACCTAGTACAATTATAATTATATAATCATTGCTGAACCTATAGCAAGAAAACTTATTTCCTCATACATATGCTTTCTACCATGTGATAATTGCATATCTACACAATTACTAAGAGATTTAAAACCAACCTCTTTCTACCTGGCTGGCTTGGATAAACAATATTTTCATGCCACAACTTTAGGAAAGGTCTAATATTCATGACTTTTATGACCTGCATATGAAAGCAATGCACGATGATGACCAAACCAGCCCAAGCAATAATATATTCAAACACGTGTGTGTGTGTGTGTGTGTGTGTGTGTGTGTGTGAAAGGGTGTATATGTATAACAATACATTCATGTCTAGAAATAAATATATGCATCCACTTATGTACATACTCAGTATATACCTACATATATACTCAGTATTATGTATGTATATACCAAGTATATGCATACTTATATACTCGGTATATGTACATATACATTGCATGTCATCCGCCACATGACTATGAAAAGAAAGATTAGCATACTACAAGAGCTAGCACATTAAGCCTAGTATTGCACTACTAGACCATACAACTATGCATGGTAAGTAGAAAACTACTATCATTAACAAATTCAACATGCTTCAAACTTTACGAAAACTAATTGACAAATAGAAAATAAAAAAAGTTGTCCTGTGAAAATCAGAACAGTACATGCCCAGACAAACAAAATTTTTATCTTTCAAAACAAAATAAAAAAACACCACGTGGCAAAATAAAATAATACAATCTCCAATAACTTTGATGCTAATTCAATCACAACATGCTTTATATCTTATAAATCTAACATGCTCTCTAAGATACATTTTCATTATGTATTTCTTCTACTGTGTGACGTTGTACTTGGTCTCTTTTACATGTTTGGTTGCATTAGGAATGAGGCACCTAAACACATGTATATATATTATTGAACAATATATCAAAGCGGGGGAAATAAAAGTGATAATGCCGCCACCACCACCATCATTTCATCTAACATTTTGGAGACTACACCAAGACACCTGATTTTTTTAAAGAACAAACGTAAAAGTGTTTGGAGCAATCCATCAATATAAGCACTACACTACCTAGGCTAGATTCAAGTGAAATAAAAAAAATACATAAATTAAAATAGTGCAATAAATATAATGAATATTATATATATTCATCACCTCAAACTTTAAAAAAAAAATTAAATTAAGATACTGTAGATAGTTCTCATGAAAATCTTTTCCAACAATTGTGATGAGAAAGGTTATTGCCTGGCCCGGCATGTGCCCAACCTAGAATAGCCTGGGTTTGAACCGAAAGAGCTATGCATGATGTTGTCAGTGCTTGGCCTTGGCACCTGGTCCACCTAACAAGGACCCATGCCCTAGACCCTGGACTCCTGTGGGCTATGTCCCCTGGATAGTGTGTACAGGTGGCAAGTGCTGAGCATGATGGCAGCATTATATCAATATATTATAGATAACATAGATGTGTTAATTGTTATGTGTATCTATATATATACATAATATAATTATTATGTATTACAATATACAAAATACATACATAATGTATATATAATGTACATACAATGTGTATATACACTTATATTGAATATATACATATACACATTGTATATAGATAGAAATTATTCTATAGATACATATATACATATTGTAAATATAAAATATATACATACATACTGAGTAAATAGAAAATTTAAAATTATGAATACAAAAAATTTAATAACATTAAAAAATTTTTTAATTTTAAATTATAATTAATATTTATAAAATAAAATATGGTAACATAATCTTTCAAAATAAAACTTAAACATAAAAAATATTACAAATCATTAAGTCATAAAATAATAAAAATTATAAGATCATTTTCAATCTAATTGTTATGATCTGTACAACATTACATTTTATCATATACATCATCATATGTATTTTGTTGTAATGTAGGAATTTGATCAATGAAGACTCTTCTAGGTATTATCTTAATCTTTCTATCATAACAAATTTTGAATAATATTGATTGTAATTTGATTTTACTCTCTAAAATAATATTCACAATCATAAATATGATAGAATTTAATATACACTAAACACAGTAAAGATCAACAAATCACGAGATATTTTAGATATCACAACAAAAAATTTATATAATTTTTACAAACTCAATGCGTCTAGATACTTCATATCCTTTAAAAAAGTTGGATAATAAGTGTTGTCTAAGTATTTTAACAGGTTATAAAGACTCATATTCGATAGACCTACTTATCATTTGCCTCTAATTTATTTGAATTAAAAATTTATCATCTTCAAATACTTCATAATCATAATTTCATTAAAACAAAAATACTTATTTTTTAATATTTAAATAAATTTTTTAATTAATCATAAATTTTACCTTTTTATTTTTATAGTTGATTAATCCCTAATCTAAATATAAAAAGTTTTTATAGTTATACATATAGTATGATACAATTATTTATATTTATATGTTATTATACATATAGTATATATAGTTATAAATAGTTATATATAGTTAAACATATAGTTATATATAGATAAATTCATACGAGTAGATATATGTAGTTATACATAAATATATACAAAGTTATAAACAAATATATAGATTTACATATATTTATACATATATGTATATATAATTACAAATATAGTTATATTTAATTATATAGAGTTTTATATAGTTATACAAATATTTATATTTAGGTATACACATAGTTTAATTGTAGATATATTAGATGAAGACTTTTAGATTACTACAAACCTTGCAAAATTTTGATTTAATGCAAACATGCTAAATTCTACTTCACTAAAAACATTATGTCATGATTTTGCAAACCTTAATGTCATAAATATATTATACTGTAATATATATGTACATATATACAATAGTATATATGTACATATATACTGATATATATGTACATATACATATATAGCAGTATATATCTATACACTAGTATATATGTATATGTACATATATATTGGTATATATGTACAAGTATTTATATGTACATATATACTGATATATATGTACATATACATATATAGCTGTATATATCTATACACTAGTATATATGTATATGTACATATATATTGGTATATATGTACAAGTATTTATATGTACATATATACTTAGTATATGTACATATACACTGTAGTGTATATGTACATATATACGTGTATACATAAACACTAGTATAAATGTACATGTATGTACATTTACATTGTAGTGTACATGTATGATTACAAGTTGGAGCTTATATTACTCATTATTATAAAAATATTGTGATATTATTACAAGTTTCAATTTTTATGAATATTATATCAGCATTCATTAGTTTTATAAGGAAAAAAAAGTAATACGTGAAAGCTATCATCCAAATCATACTTGATTTCTGAGGCTGTTTTGCATTGATCCATAGCTCCAAGTAATTATAAGTAGTTATAGATATATAAACGTATACAAAGTTAAATAATTAAAGATTGACTAGAGAAATTCCATTGAAAATTTATTGATATATTCTGGATGTAATTAGCTAGAGAAGTTCATCCTCTAAAGCCGTAGTTATATTCAAATTTTATTTGCAGGGAAAATTCTGTCACTAAATCTATCGCTACTTTCTGGATAAAATTAGCTAGGGAAGTTCCATCGCTAAATCAATCACTATATTCCGGATAAAATTAGCTAGAAAAATTCCATCACCAAATCAGTTGCTATATTCTGGATGTAATTAGTTAGAAAAATTCCGTCGCTAAATCCATAACTAAATTCCCCATTTTTCTTTGCATGAAATTTACGTTGATATTTAGTCGCTAATCCGTCGCTTATCCATTGCAAATTTTATTTCAATATAAAATTAAAAATTTCTTTCTATTCCCTAGCTAATCCCTCACAATTTAGCTCGGTATTGATCCCTAGCTAAATTTCCCTAGATAAATAAACATTTTCTATAAATTGATCAATCTATATATCAATCTATCTATCAATCAGTATGTTTGTCTATCTATTTGTTTGTCTTACTATAAGTCTATATGTCTATTTCTATTTGTTTGTCTATCTATCTATTTGTTTACTTACCTGTTTAATAATCTAAGTGCCTGACTTCCTACCTTACTGCATACCCACAAACTTATATATGTATCTATCTATCTATTTATATGTCGATATATCTATTTGTCTATCTATATGTCTATCTGTCTATCTATCTGTCTATCTATCTATCTATCTATCTGTCAATCTGTCAGTCTGTATGTCTATATGTAAGTCTGTCTGTCTATCTTTTCTATATATCTATTTGTCCATCTATCTACTTTTCTATCTATGTGTCTATTATCTATCTATCTATTTGTATATCTATATATCTATATATATGCCTATCTATCTATCTATTTATCTTTATATTAATCTAACTAACTATCTATTAGTCTATATATTTGTTTATCTATCTATCTATGTGTTTATATATTTCTCTATCTATATGTCTATCTATTTGTCTATCTATCTATCTATCTCTCTGTCTATCTATCTGTATATCTATCTATCTATCTATGTGTCTATCTATCTTTCTATCTTGCTATCTATCTATATATCTAATTGTCTATCTTTCTATTTATCTTTCTATTATCTATCTAATTGTTTATCTATAGTTTATCAATCAGCCTATCTATCTATTTATCCATCCATCCATCCATTTGTCTGTCTATCTATCTATCTATCTACCAACCTATTTTTCTATCTTTCTATCTATCTATCCTTTTATATTTTTATCAATCTATTTGTTTATCTATAAGTATTTCTATCTATCATTTTATCTATCTATCTATCATGTACGTATTTATCTATCTGTCTATTTATATATATATATCTATTTGTCTATAAATTTGTTTATCAATATGTCTATATATATGTAATTATATATCTAACTATCTATCTATCAGACTATCAATCTATTTTTCCATCTATCTATCAATATGTCTATCAATCTATTTATCAGTTGGTCAATCACTCTATCTTTCAATCTATTATCTATATGTCTATCAATCTATCAATCAATCGATTAATCTATAAGATATCTATCTATCTACATATCTTTCTTTCTATATTTCATTCTGTCTATCTATCTTTCTATCAATCTATCTATATATCTATTTGTCTTTCAAACTATATCTTTATCTTTCTATATGTCTATCTAGATAGATTGATTGACAAAAAAGGCAAATATATAGATAAGTAGATAGATATATTGAAGATTAGATAGAAAGAAAGATAGATAGATATATTCACTGATAGTCTAATAGACAAAAAGGTATTTAGACAGTTAGAGAAATAGATAAATAGAAAGACATGTAGATCGATAGATAGATAGATAGATAAACAAAAAGATAGATAGAAATATATATAAACAGACAAAAAGGCAAATAGATAGACAGAAATAAAGATTAATAGATAGATTCAAAAATAGCTAGATAGATAGACAAATAGACTAAAGATAGATAGTAAGATGGATAGATATTTAGATATTTAGATAGATAGAAAAACATATAGATAGATATAAAATAGATAAATAGATAGATAGACAAGTATAAAAATATATAGCCAAATAGACAAATAGATAGATATATATATAGACATATAGATAGATAGACAAATAGACAAATAGAGATATAGACAAATAGATAGATAGATAAATATATTGATAGACATATAGATAGATAGATAAATAGAAACACATATAGATAGACTATTAGAAAAATAGATAGATAGATAGATTGAATAATAAATAGATAGATATACAGATAGATTGATAAAAAAAGGAAAATAGAAAAATAAGAGGAAATATAGATAGATAAATAGAGAGTTTGAAAGATATATAGATATATAGATTGATAGATACATATATAAATATAAAGGCAAAAGATAAATAAATAGATAGACGTATACAAAGATAGATAGACAGAAAGAGAAATAGATAGATAGATTGATAGAGAGATAGATAGATAGATATATAGATAGATAGATAGATATTTAGATAGATATATAGACAAATAGATAAACAAACACATAGATAGATAGATAGATAGGCCAATAGACAAATAGAAAGATAGATAAATAAATAGATAGATTGACAAATAAAAAGTTAGATAAATAAATAGACAAATAGAAACATAGATATATATATATATATATATATATAGACAAATAGATAGATACACAGATAGACACATAGATAGATAGATAGATACAAAGAAAGATAAATAGAAAGATAGATAGACAAAAAATTAGATAGAAAATAAATAGATAGAGAAGTTGCTGAATTTATAGATTGTTAATTAAATACTTAGGTAGATTGGTAGATTAATAGATAAATAAATATATAGATAGATAGATACACAAATATATATAAAGATAGATAGACTTATAGACAGTTACATTGAAATGCAGATATATAGATACATAGTTAGATGGATAGATATACAAATAATCATATAGATAGTTACATAGATTGATAGATTCATAGATAGATAGATAGATAGATAGAAAAGTATCCATATAGATAGATAGATAGTTAGTTAGTTTGTTAGATATACAAATTGATTGAAAGATAGTGAGACAAATAGATAGATAGATACATAGTCTAATAGATTTATATATTAAAAGATACATAGAGAGATAAAGACAGAGATAGAAATAGACAAATAGAAAGATAGACAAATAGATAGATTGACTAATAGTCTAATAGATTAATAGAGCGATTAAAAGAGACAAATTTATAGATAGACAGACAGAATGATAGGCAGATACAAAGATAGATACATATAGAGACAAAACAAAAAATAGATAGATATACATATAGATAGATTTACAAATAAATAGATATACACAATCAAGTAGAGAGAAATATAAATATAAACAGACAGATATACATATAGTCAAATATACAGTTAGGCAGATAGATGATATATATGTATATAAAGAAAAGAAAGATAGATAGATAAATATATAGATAGCAGATAGATATATAGTAACATAGACACATAGATACTTATACATATAAACTAATTGACACATAGAACTATAGACACATAGATAGAGTGATAGATAAAAAGATAGACTAATAGATAGATAGATAAACTAATAGATAGATAGATATATAGACTGACAGATATAAATACTGATATATAGACAGATAGACAGACATATAGATAGATAGATAGACAAATAGATAGATATGTCTATCCAGATATAAAAATTGTCAATCTATATGTCTATCCATCTATATATCCATGTGTATATTTTTCTATCTAACTAACTATCTATTTGTCTATCTATATATCTATCGACATATCTGTCTGTCAATCAATCAATCAATCTTTCTTTCTTTTTTTCTATCTGTTTGTGTATCTATCTATCTATTTATCTGTCTATCTATCTCTTTCTCAATCTATCTATCTATATATCTACCTATTTATCTTTCTATATGTCTATCAATCTGTCTATATATATGTCTATCTTTCAGTCTATCTATTTGAATATATATCTATATATCTTTAAATCTATGTGTCTGTATATCTTTCTATTTATTTATTTGTCAATCTATCCATCTAATAATCTTTTTATCTACATGTCAATCAATCTATCTATCTATCTTTCTATCTATCTTTCTATCTTTATGTGTATCTATTTGTCTATGTATCTGTGTATCTATATGTCGATCAATTTGAATTTATTTCTATCTATCTCTCTATCTCTATCTTTAGATCTCTATATCTCTCTAAATCTTTTTCTCTACTTCTCTTTCTTTCTACCTCTCTATCTTTCTATCACTCTATCTCTCTACAGCTCAATAAATCAATCTATATATTAATATGCCTATCTATCTATCTATCTATCAGTCAATTAATCTATCTATCTATCTATCTATATCTCTATCTTACTGTCTATCTTTCTATCAATCTTTCTATCAATCTTTTTGTCTATCTATCTATATATTATTATATCTATCTATCTATCGGTATATTATTATATCTATCTATCTATATATCTGTCTATTTATCTATCTAAGTATTTGTCTATATATCTATCTAACTATCTATCTATCTGTCTGTCTGTCTGCATATCTATCTCTCTATCTATCTATTTTTCTATCTATCTCTTTGTCTGTCTATCTATATGTCTATCTATCTTCATATCAATCTATCTTTCTATCAGGATATCCATCCATCTACCTTTCTATCTTTCTATCAATCAATCTATCTATTTATATATCTATCTTTCTATCTATCTAAAAATATATCTATGTATTGATTAATCTATCCATCTAACTAACTATCATACTATCTATCTTTCTATTTTTCAATTTTTTATCTGTTTATCTATCTATATGTCTATCTATCTATCTATATATCTATCTATCTATATATCTTTCTATCAGTGTATGTCTATCTATCTGTCTATCTGACAGATTGTATGTCAATTTATTTGTATGTTAGTTAATCTCTTTGTATGTCTGTTTTTCTATAATTTTGTCAATCAATCAATCTATATATCTGTCTATCTAACTGTCTATCTAAGTTTCTATCTAACTATCTATTTATATGTCTATCTTTTTGTTTATCAATCTATCAATCTATCTATATATCTTTCGATCCTTCTACCTATTAATCATTAAATCTATCTATCTATCTATTTGGCTATCTATCATTCTATATATCTATCAGTCTATATATCAATCTATCTATCTATGTATCTTTATTTCTATCTATCTCGTTATCTATCATTCTCTTTTTCTTTCTATCTATCTTTCTATCTATATATCTATCTGCCTATCTATCGGCCTATCTAATTGTTTATTTATCTGCCTATCTATCTCTCTATCTATTTGTCTATCTATCTGTCTGTCAATATATCTGTCTATCTATTTGTCTATCTATATGTATATCTATCATGCTATCTATCTATCTGTATATCTATCAATTTATTTATTTATCTATCTATCTATCTATCTTTCTATCTATTTGTCTATCTATCTATCTAATTATCTATCTGTCTGTCTATAAATTTATCATTCTGTCTATCTATCTTTCAATCAATATATCTATCTATCTAGTTGTGTGTCTGTCTGTTTATCTTTCTATATGTCTATCTATCTATATATTTATATCATTATTTATCTATCTATATATATATATCTATTAGTCTATATATCTATCTATCTATCTATCTTCTATCTATCTATCTAACTATATATAAATCAATCAATCTAACAATCTATATATCATCCTATCTATCTATCTTTTTATGTATCTATCTTTCTATCTATCTAGTTATCTATCTATCTATATCTATTTCTATCTATTTATCAATTTGTCTATTAATCTGTATATCAATAAGTCTATAAATCTGTCTATCTATATGTCTATCAAACTGTCAATGAAAGTATCTTTCAATCAATCTATAAATCTATCTATCAAATTACCTACACCTTTTATCTATCTATCTATCATAGTATCTATCTTTCTATCTATTTTTCTGTGTCTATGTATCTATTTGTCTGTTTATCTATCTATTTATTTGTTTGTATGTCTATCTTTCTATTATTCTCTCTATCTTTATGCCTGACTATCTATCTATCTTACTATCTATCTATAAGTCTATCTATATATCTATCTTTCTATCTGTCTATCTTTTTATCTGTCTATATTTATAGCCGCCTAATTATGTATATATGTCTATCTGTATATCTATCTATATTTCGTTCTGTTTGTCTGTCTATAGTCTATTTGTCTATCTATATGTCTGTCTATATATATATCTATCTTTCTATCTATATGTCTAACTAAATGTCTATCTAGTCTATCTATTTGTCTATTTATATATCTATATATCTATTTGTCTGTCTATCAATTTGTCTATGTATATTTCTATCTATTTATCTATCTATTCGTTTATATATATGTTTGTATATCTCTCTATCTAACTATCTATCTATTTATCTAGCTAGCTATTTAACTATCTATCTATATATTTGTTTCTCTATTTGTCTAACTATCTATCTATATTTCTATCTAATTATCTATTTCTATCTATCTGTCAATTTATATGTCAATCTAACAATGTGTTTCTATTTGTCTATATATCTTTCTCTTTCTATCTATCTCTTTGTCAATCCATATGTATATCATTTTTCTATATATGTGCCTATCTATTTGTCTATCTATCTGTGAATCTATCTATTATTAAATTTCTCAATCTAACTATTTAATAATCCATATATCTATCTATCCATCTATCTAGCTGTGAATGTATCTATCTATCTATTATCTATGTGTATATCTATCTTTCTATCTATTTGTCTAACTCTATAGCAATCTATGTGTATATAAATAAGCATATCTATCTATCAATCTATTTTTCAAACTCTCTATTTATTTGTATATTAATCTATCTATCAAGCTGTCTATAAATCTACCTATTAATCTATCTTATCTATCCATCTCTCTATCTTTTTGTCTATCCATCTGTGTATTAATCTATCTATCTTTCTAATATCTATCTATCTCTCTATCAGTCTATCTATTTATCTAGATGTTTTTCTATCTATCTATCTTCCAATTTGTATATCAATATATCTATCTATCTATCATTATATCTATCAATCTGTCTATCAATCTGTCTATCAATATATCAAATAATATATCTATTAATCTCTCTATCAATTTATTTTTTAAAATATTTATCAATCTGTTTATTAATCTATCTATCTATCTGTATATCAATTTGTTTATCACTCTATCTATCAATCTTTCTATCATTTTGTCTATCAATAAATCTATCTGTCTGTCTATCTCTCTATATAAATATCTATCTATCAGTCAATTTATGTGTATATCAATATATCTATCTATCTATATGTCTGTTTGTCTAGCTATTAATCTATCTATCTATATGCCTATCTATCTATCTATCTATTTATCATTCTGTCTATCTATCTATATAACAATCTTTCTATTAATATGTCAATCAATTTGTCTATCAATCTCTCTATCAATCTGTCTAACAATCTTTCTATCAATCTATTTTATGAATTTGTCTATCAATTTATCTACCTATGAATATATTTATCTTTCTATCTCACTTACTAACTATCTATATTTCTATCTATCTATCTCTCTATTTCTTTATCTATATGTCTATCTAACTATATATTGATATGTCTATCTATTCATCTATCTATCTATCTATCTATCTATAAGTGTATTTATTTTTTTATCAATTTGTTTGTCAATCTATCTATCAATCTGTCTATCAAAATGTCTATCAAGATGTTTTTTTGTCTATCTATTTCTATATCAATCTATCTATCTATCTCTCTATCAATCTGTCTATCAATCTATCTATCAATTTGTTTCTGAATCTATATATCAATCTTTCTATAAATCTATTTATTAATATTGTCTTTCAATCATTCTATCAATTTATTTATCAATATATCTATCAATCAATTATTCAATATATCAACCTATCTATCTATCTATCTTTCTTCTTTCTATCTTTCTATCTATCTATCCGTCTATCTATTTATATATAAATTTATTTATCTATTTATCTATTTTTCTATCTATCTATCTAACTATCTGTATATCTATCTATGTATCTATCTATCTGTCTATCTATCTATCTATCACTCTGTCTATCTCTCTATCTATATCTATCTATCTGTATGTATGTATGTATGTCTATCTATCTATATATCAATTTATCTATATATCTTTCTTTCTTTCTATCTGTCTAACTCTCATTTTATCTATCTATGTATTTATCTATCTATCTATATGTCTATCGATCTATCTATTTTTTTAACATTTTGTCTATCTATTTGTCTTCTATTTATATATCTATATCTCTTATTATCTATTTATCTATCTGTCTGTCTATCTATCTAATTTTTTATCTAAAATTCTGTCGGTCTATATATCTATCACTCTAACTATTTGTCTATCTTTGTGTCTATCTATCTATTTATCTATATGTTAGTTTATCTATCTATCTATTTGTCACTTAGTCTATCTATCTTTCTATTATTCTATTTGTCTGACTAACTATTTGTCTGTATGACTATCTATTTGTATGCTTGACTATTTGTCTGCCTGTCTATCTACCATATGTCTATCAAACTGCTATCTATTAGTCTATCTATCTATTTATCTGTCTATATATATATATATATATATATATCTATTTATCTATCTATTTAGCTTTCTGTCTATGTGTCTATCTATCTAACTATCTAACTTTTTGTTTGTTTTTCTATATGTCTATCTTTTTGTCAATGTATTTGTCTGTTATCTCTCTATCAATCTTTTAATATACTTATCTATCTATCTATTTATGTGTTAATCTATCTATATATTTAAATGTAAATCTATATACTTATCTATCTGTCTAGCTATCTATCTGTGTGTCTATCTATCTATCTGTCTATTTTTCAATCAATCAATCTGTCTATTTTTTGTCTATATATCTATCCATCTATATGTCAATCTATCTGTGTATCTGACTATCTATATGCCTTTCTATTTGATATATATCTGTCTTTATATTTACCTAATATTTTATCTATCTTTCTAGCTATCTTTATGTTATCTATGTATTTATCGGTCTATATATCTATATGTCTATCTATATATCTATTTACATATCTATATATCTATCATTCTGTTTATCAATCTATATATTAATCTATCTATCTACCTGTCTATAAATCTATCTATCAATTTGTCTATGAATCCATCTATCAATCTATCAATCTATCTATTTTTCTATCTATCTACCGATATGTTTATCTATATCTTTATTTATCTATCTGTCTATCTATTTTTTATCAATATATCTATTAATCTGTCTATTAATCTATCGATTAATCTATCTATCAATCCATCAATCAATCGATCAATAAATGTGTCTATAAATATATCTATAAATTTACCTTTCAATATGTTTATAATTCTATATATCAATCTGTCTATCATTTAATTAATCTATCTATCTATCAATCTATCTATTAGTCTATCTATTAGGCTATCTATCTATATATCTATAAAATTGAATATTTATTAGTCTTTCAATAAGTATATGAATCTATTTAGTTTATCAATCTCAATCAATCAATCTATCAATCAATTTATCTATAAATCTTTCTATCTATCTATTTTATATTTGTCTCTCTATCTATCTATCTATTTATTATCTATATATTTGTATATCTATCTGTATATCTATCTATATATCGTAATGTCTATCTATTGTAATGTCTATATATCTATTTATCTATTTATTTTTATATCTATCTGTCTATCTATCTATATATCTATCTATCTATTATCTGTCTATCTATCTATCTATATTTCATTCTAATTATTTATAAATCTATCTATCAATCTATTTATCAATATGACTTTTAGTCTATATTCCAATCTATCAATAAATCTGTCTATCATTATGTCTATCAATAAGTCTATATATCTATTTGTCTATGTATCTACCTATTTATCTAACTATCTATATATTTATCTATCTATTTATCTATCTATCTATCCATCTATCAATATTTCTATCAAAGTGTATATCTATATGTCTTTTTCTATTTATCTATATATTTATTAATCTTTCATTAATCTATCTATCAATCTGACTATATCTCAATCTATTTATTTGTCTATCTGTATGTCTATTAATAATCTATCAATTTATCAATCATTTTGTCTATAAATCTATATACCAATCTATCTTTCCTTCTCCCTATCAATCTGTCTTTTTATATGTCTATTTATCTATCTAACTATATGTCTATCTATCTATTTATCTCTGTGACTTCTATCTATCTATCTATTTATCTATCTATGTATGAAATTATTTATGTATCTACCATTCTATCTTTCTATCTATCTATTTGTCTATCTATCTGTCTATCTATCTATTTGTCTATCTATCTGTCTATATATCTGTCTATCTATCTATATATCGTTCTGTCTATCTTAATATCACTATATTGGTCTGTCTGTCTATCTATCTATCTCTGTATGTCTATGTATCTTTCTATCTATTAGTTTATTAATCTACTTATCTATTTGTCATTCTATCTATCTCTATGTTTGTCTATCTATTTATCTATTAATTCATCGATCTATCTATCTAACTATTTATCTATCCATTTGTCTATTTATTTGTCTGTCTATGTATCTATCTATCCGTTTATTTGTTTGTTTGCATGTCTCTCTTTCTATCTATCTATATACATGTATATCTATTTGATTAAATATCTATCTATCTGTCTGTCTATCTTTCTATATGTATATCTATCTATTTATCAATCAATCAATCTATCTATCTATCTATCTATATTTCTATCTATCTTAATATCTTTCTATATGTCTATCTATTTGTCTATATATTTGTCTATCAATCCATCCACATATCTGTCTATCTATCTATCTATTAGTCTGTTTATCAAATAAACAAATATATCTATTTGTTTGTCTGTCTATCTATATATCTATCTATCTATTTGTCTGCTTGTCTCTCTAATTATCTTCCTACCTGAATGTATATCTATCTGTCTGTGTGTCAGTATGAATGTCTTCAAACTATTTGTTTATCTATATGTATATAAATCTGTGTATCTATCTGTATGTCTTTCTATCTATATGTCTATATATATGTCTATCTATCTATATATCTAGCTATCTATCTAATTATATAACTATCTATATATCTTTCTATCTAACTATCTTTCTATCTTTCTATCCATCTTTTTATCTATATCTTTATCTATATATCTATTTATATATCTATCTTTTTGTCTATCTATTTATTTATATATCTATCTATCTATCTATTTCTCTAATAATCTATCGATCTATATGTATATCTATATGTATATCTATCATTCTATCTATAAATCAATTAATCTTTCTATCTATCTTTCTATCTATATATCAATCTCTTTATCTGTATGTTTGTCTATATATCAATTTATCTAGCTATCTATATATATATTTCTTTAATAATCTATCGATCTATCTGTCTATTTATATGTTTATATATCATTCTTTCGATCTATCTATCTATCTATTTGTCTATTTATCTGTCTATCAATATATCTAACAATTTGCCTATCAATTAGTCTCTCTATCAGTGTATTAATCTATCAATTAATTTGTCTATCAAACTATCTATCTATCTAACTATCTATTTTTTTATCTAAATGTATTCCTATCTGTGTATCTATTTGTCTATTAGTTTGTCTGTCTTTTTGTCAGCCTGCCTGGGTACCTGCCTAATTGTCTACCTGCCTGAAGTTTAAAAATCTCTCCATCTATCTATCTATATATCTTTCTATCTATTTATCTATTTGTTTGTCTATCTGGTTGTATATCTATATGTCTATCTTTCAATCTCTCTATCAATCTATATTTCAATCTATATATCAATCTGTCTATCAATCTCTCTATCAATCTATCTATCTATCTATATATATATATATCTTTCTATCTATCTATTTATATCTATCTGACTATATATATATATATATATATATATATCTATGTATCTATATATCTATGTATCTATTTATCTTTCTATCTATCTGTCTATCAAGTTGTGTATCAATCTGTTTATCTATCAGTATATCAATTTGTGTATTAATCTATCTATTTAACTATCTATATGTATATTTTTTTATTTGTCTATCTATTTGTTTGTCTATCTATTTGTCTGTCTATTCTTTGTCTATCTATCTATTTATCTATCTATCTATTTGTCTACCTACCTGATTGACTTTCTACCTACCTGATTGACTTTCTACCACCCTGACTCTCTATCTATCTTTCTATTTGTGTATCTATTTACCTGTCTGTCTATATATTTTTTTGTTTGTTTGTCTATCTATCTGTCTATCTATCTGTATGTCTGTCTATTTGTCTATTTTAATATCTATCTATCTTTCTATCTATCTGTCTATCTATCTGTCTATCAATCTTTATATCTATTTATATATCTCTCTCTTTCTTTCAATCTATATGTCTATTTATCTGTCTATCTATTTGTCTATCTATCTCTAAATCTATCTATTTTTCTATCTTCTTGTATATTTCTATATCTATCTGGCTATCAATTTGTCAATATATTTGTTATCAATCTGTCTATCTATCTATCTATCTATCTTTTTGTCTATCTATCTATTTGTTTGTTTGTGTGTTTGTCTATCTATCTGTCTATTTGTCTACCCGTCTCCCTGACTATCTACCTGACTGACTATCTTTCTGTTTGTTTTTGTGTTTGTCTTAATGTTTATCTATCTATTTATTTGTCTATTTTATTATCTATTTGTGTGTCTATCTATCAGTGTGTCTTTCTATAAGTGTATCTATATGACTGTCTATATATCTATCTATCTCTCTGTCTATATATCTATCCATCTTTTTTCTATTATTTGTCTATCTATTTGTCTATCTTGTTTCTATCTATCCCTGTATCTATCTATTTATATGTCTATCAATATATCTGTATATATATCTATCTGTTTATCTATCTATCTGTCTGTCTATCTATCTGTCTATCTATCTATCTATTTTTTTTATCTTTTCTTCTATTTATCTATCTATCTATATATCGATCTATTTATTTATCTATAATCTATCTCTCTATCTATTTGTCTATATGTCTATTTATCGATCTATCTATCTATATGTCTATCTATTTATTTATTTATCTATCTATCTATCTATTTATCTATCTATGTCTCTATCTATCAATGTATGTATGTATCTATCTATCTGTTTATCTATCTATCTTTCTTTCTTCTTTCAATCTATCTGTCTACCTATATGTCTATTCATCTATCTATCTATCTATCTATCTAACTTACTATCTATATATCTATTTATATATCTATCAATATATTTATTTATCTATCTATCTATTAGTCTATCTATATGTTTATCTTTCTATCTATCTATCTATCTATTTGTTTATCTATATATTTATTTATTTATCTATTTATCTATCTATCTATTTATTTATCTATCTATTAACCAATCTATCTATCAACCAATCTAGCTATCTATCTATCAACCAATCTATCTATCTAACTATCTATCTATCGTTTATATATTTATCTATCTCTATCTATTTATATTTTGTCTATCTATCTATCAATCTATATGTCTATTTCACAATAATAAAATGTCTGTTTACATATGGAAATTTAGCTAGAGAAATAATCTCTAGCTAATTAGCGAGGGATTAGCTAGAGAATAGCAATAGATGTTTGATTTTATATTAAATTACAAATTTTCGAAGAATTTGTGATGGATTAGAGTTGGAAATTTTAGATTTAAAAATGTCCCTAACTAATATTATCCTAAATTTTAACGCGAAGATTGGTAGGCATTTTAGCAATGACTTAAGAGATGGATTTCCCCTAACTAATTTGTTGGATACAAAATCCCTCGTTAAATAATATTATGAAATTATTTTTATGATTTTATATTTAATTGCTAGTGATTATTTCTATAATGATATTTTTCACAAAATATATGAGTTTAGCTATGAATATTTCTCTAGCTATTTGGGTGGGGGATAATTTTCATTGCTAATCTTTAATGATTTAAATTTTGTTATATTATTTTTTTAATATCTTATGTAATTTTTTATATTAAATATATGCCATGGTATATGGATGAGCAAACCTTGAAAAACATATTCTTCCCATATAATTATAAAAATAAGATATTATAAATAAATAATTTCAAAAATATTTAAATACAAATAAAAATTTATATTAATAAAGACTAAAATAACTATTTTTATGATTATAAAATTTTTAAAAAATTATACCATATATTTTTCCAAAAAATTTAATTATGTAATTTAAATATTTGTATTAAATAAACATTAAATAATTAATTATATAATTAATCATTTTTAAGATATCTTAATTAATAAATGAACATACTTAAAAATTAATACTAATAAAAAGCTAAAATATTTATTTGTATGATTAAATAAAAAAAAATTATAAAAATAGGTGAATTAATGAATAAACAAGTAAATATTTATATTATTTAAAATAAAAATAAAATTTTATGATTATATGAATCTTTTAAAAAATATTTACTAAAAGATTTAAAATTTTTGAATTATAAAAAAAATTTTTAATTTTTCATAAAATTTAAAAGAAAATAAACTTATATTTAAAGATAAATACATAGATGTTTTAATTACATCAAAATAATTTTGATGATTTAAAAAATAAATATGTTAGTGTTGTTATTAAAAGAATACTTCAAGTTTTTTTTTAGGATTTCAAAAGAGTTATTTAAAATATTACTAAAAAAATTTGTTTGTCCTAAAAACACTTAAAATTATTTTTAGCCCTATAAACACTTCTGAAAATTACTACCAAACTGACCCTAAGTTGATTAGAATTCAAGCTTTATTTCACTATAAGAAAATATCGATTTAGTTAGGGAAAATTAGCTAGGGATCAATCCCTAGCTAATTTGCAAGGAATTAGCTAGTGAATAGAAAGGAATTGATGATTTTTTAATGAAAAAAAAATAGCAACGGATTAGTGACGGATTAGCTAGGGAAAAAATATCAAAAATTTTGCTAAAGAAAAGTGGGGATTTTAGTGACGGATTTAGTGATAGATTAGCGATGAAAAATTTTTGGAACTTCTGTTCATGAAAAGTATGGATTTTAGCGATGGATTTAGCGATGGATTTAGCGATGGATTAGCAACGAAAAATTTTCGTAACTTCCATTCAAGAAAAGCAGAGATTTTAGTGACGGATTTAGCGACTGATTAGAGACGAAAAATTTTCGTAATTCCAAACAAGAAAAGCGGGGGTTTTAGCGACAGATATTGCAACAAAATATATCTCGCTAATAAATCCTGAAATTCGTAATGGATTTAGCGAGAGATTTTTTCTAGCTAATTTTTAGCAATGGATTTAGCAACAAAATTTCTCTTGCTAATAAAATCATTCATTTAATGACGGATTTAGTGATAGATTTTCTCTTGCTAATAAAATCCTTGATTTAGCGACGGATTTTCCTCTGCTAATAATATCCATGATTTAGTGGCTGACTTTCCCTTGTTAATAAAATCCTTGATTTAGTGACGGATTTAGCGATGGATTTAGTGATGAATTTTTACTAGCTAATAAAATCCGTATTTTAGCTATGGATTTAGTGAGCGAATATCCCTAGCTAATAAAATCCATAAATTAGTGATGAATTTAACGACGAAATTTTCATAGAAAATAAAATCCTTAATTTTGCGACGGATTTAGGGACTGAATTTCCTAGCTTATAAAATTTGTAATTTAGCGACGGATTTATCAATGGATTTTCTCGAGCTAATAAAATCTGTAATATAGCGATGAATTTTCTCGAGCTTATAAAATCCATAATTTAGCTACGGGTTTAACGACAGTATTTCCCTAGCCAATATGTAATTATATAATTTTTTTTATTTATTATTTATTTTAATATTTTATTTAATTTTGTTTATTAAATTTATGTTATTGGCCTATAGATGAGCTATCCTTGAAACACACATTCATCATGTAAAATCAAAAAAAATCAATATTATAAATAATTAATTTAAAATATATAAAAATACAAAAAAATTATATTAATAAGGACTAAAATAACTATTATTATGATGTATTAATTTTTTAAAAAATTATACAAAAAATTTTTCTAAAATTTTTAATTAAGAAACTAAATAATTTAAATTAAAGTAACATTAAATAATTAATTCAATAAGTCTCATAATTTTTTAGATAATTTAAAATTTAAATTAACATACATTAAAATTTCTACTAATTTAAATGTAATTTAATTCATAGAATGATAAAATAGAAAATATTTTCAAAATATGTAAATTTACGAATAAACTAGTAGATATTAATATTATTATATGTATTAAAAAAATATGATTATAGAAAACTTTTAAAAAAATCAATAATACAAATCTTGAAAATTTTGAAATATAATAAAAATATAATTTTATTCAATAAAGTTAACAAAAATAAAATAATAATGATAAATAAATATATAGATGTTTAATCCTACTAAAATTTATAAAAATTAAACAATTGAGTAATATTTTTACAATTAGCTTTTAACATTAAGTTTTTAATAAAATAATAAATATTATTTTTTTTAATTATCTTCTCACTTTAAGTAATTTTTTGAATTTTAAAAATTATTAATTATATCAAATAATATGAAATTTTGTACGCTTAAAATTATTTCATATTATCTTCAAAAAAATTAATATCAATTCTCAAAAATGTATAACCATAAAATATAAATGTTTATTGATTTTTAACATTAATTGTATGTTATAACTTTTAGGTGAGTGGCTAGAATACAAATCATCTTTTCATTTATATATTATTATATGAAGTTTGTTAATTTCATACCTATTTTATATTTTTTTAAGGCAAAACATATTTTTTTATTGTTTATATATTTATTGTTTAATTAATATTATAATAAAAAATTTTAAGGTATTTGTTTTTCATTTGTACCTTGATACATGCACATTAATTTTGTTGAAAATATTTTGATAGTAAATAAAATTAATGAGTATTTTTTTATTATATATATATATTGTTTATATAATGTTTTAATAATTAAAAATATAAATATTATCCTAAAATATACATTCTCTCTCTCGACTTGATGCATCTCTAACAATAACAGAGACGAATTCCTTTTCATTCCATCATTATCTCTTGACGCCGATTCAACTAAAATTAATTCAAGGTTTAAGTTTTAATTTATTATTGATTTGAGGTATGTTCATTGATTATCTTGGATTGCTTAATCGAAGAGTAAGCATTTTTATTCTATTTATTTTTGTTTTCGAGTTTCTTCTTTAATCACCATACGGCATGCTTGGATTTCATATATAAATTTATTCGTATAAATGCTTCATGCATTTGTGATATAAAACGTTGTCACTTAGGTTTGCCGACTTGATATCTACAAAAATAGTATATATCAATATGCATTTGTATTGTATACATAACTAGTATACATACTTAGGTATGCCGACTTGATATCTACAAAATATAATAAAAAATGAGTAATGATTAAATTCAAAAACAAAATAAATAAAATAAAATAAAATAAAATAAATAAAATAAATAAAATAAATAAAATAAATAAAATAAATAAAATAAATATAATAAATAAAATAAATAAAATAAATAAACTAAATAAAATAAATAAAATAAATAAAATAAATAAAATAAATAATTTAAATAAAATGTATAATTTAAATAAAATACATAAAATAAATAAACTAAATAAAATAAATAAAATAAAATAAATAAAATACATAAAATAAATAAAATACATAAAATAAATAAAATAGATAAAATAGATAAAATAGAGAAAATTGATAAATAGAGAAAATAGAAAAAATAGAGAAAATAAATAAAATAGATAAAATAGATAACATAGATAAAATAGATAACATAGATAACATAGATAAAATAGATAAAATAGATAGCATAGATAACATAGATAGAATAGATAGAATAGATAGAATAGATAGAATAATAGAATAGATAGAATAGATAGAATAGATAGAATAGATAGAATAGATAGAATAGATAGAATAGATAGAATAGATAGAATAGATAGAATAGATAGAATAGATAGAATAGATAGAATAGATAGAATAGAGAATAGATATAATAGATAGAATAGATAGAATAGATAGAATACATAGAATAGATAGAATAGATAGAATAGATAGAATAGATAGAATAGATAGAATAGATAGAATAGATATATTAGATAAAATAAATAAAATAAATAAAATAAATAAAATAAATAATTTAAATAATTTAAATAAAATATATAAAATAAATAAAATACATAAAATAAATAAACTAAATAAATAATAAATAAATAAATACATAAATAATAAATAGATAAATAGATAAATAGATAAAATAGATAAAATAGATAAAATAGATAAAATAGATAAAAAGATAAATAGATAAAATAGATAAAATAGATAAATAGATAAAATAGATAAAATACATAAAATAGATAAAATAGATACAATAGATAAAATAGATAAAATACATAAAATAGATAAAATAGATAAATAGATAAAATAGATAACATAGATAAAATAGATAAATTAGATAAAATAGATAACATAGATAACATAGATAAAATAGATAAAATAGATAACATAGATAACATAGATAAAATAGATAACATAGATAAAATAGATAAAATAGATAAAATAGATAAATAGATAAAATAGATAAATAGATAAAATAGATAAAATAGATAAAATAGATAAATTAAATAAAATAAATAAAATAAATAAATAATTTAAATAAAATATATAAATAAATAAAATACATAAAATAAATAAACTAAATAAAATAAATAAAATACATAAAATACATAAAATACATAAAATAGATAAAATAGATAAAATAGATAAAATAGATAAAATAGATAAAATAGATAAAATAGATAAAATAGATAAAATAGATAACATAGATAAAATAGATAAAATAGATAAAATAGATAAAATAGATAAAATAGATAAAATAGATAAATAGATAAAATAGATAAATAGATAAATAGATAAAATAGATAAAATAGATAAAATAGATAAAATAGATAAAATATATAAATAGATAAATATAGATAAATAGATAAAATAGATAAATAAGATAAATATTATAAAATAGATAAAATAGATAAAATAGATAAATAATATATAAATAGATAAATAAACTAGATAAAATAATAAATAATAAACTAGATAAAATAGATAAAATAGATAAAATAGATAAAATAGATAAAATAGATAAAATAGATAAAATAGATAAAATAGATAAAATAGATAAAATAGATAAAATAGATAAAATAGATAAAATAGATAAAATAGATAAAATAGATAAAATAGATAAAATAGATAAAATAGATAAAATAGATAAAATAGATAAAATAGATAAATAGATAAAATAGATAAAATAGATAAATAGATAAATAGATAAAATAGATAAAATATATAAAATAGATAAAATAGATAAAATAGATAAAATAGATAAAATAGATAAAATAGATAAAATAGATAAAATAGATAAAATAGATAAAATAGATAAATAGATATAATAGATAAAATAGATAAAATAGATAAAATAGATAAAATAGATAAAATAGATAAATAGATATAATAGATAAAATAGATAAAATAGATAAAATAGATAAATAAATAAAATAAATAAAATAAATTTTTTACATGTCAAATTAAATTAAACTGATTATACTCGATTGAACCAGTTTGAACTAATCTACCAACTTCTAGAAAACTCAATAATATTCACACATGTAATTGAAAATAATTGAGCAAGAGTTTCTCAATTCATTTTGAAATATTCTCATGATATGTGTTGTTGTGTGCTAGGAACCCCAAATCACTTTTATTTATAGGCAAGATTCCAAGTTTTTTTATTTTTGATGCAGCATTTAGTAAGCCAACACATAGCTTTCATATGTCAAGTCAATCCTTGGAAGGTATACACATCATCATATAATAAGCACACTTTCAAGCACTTGGCATTAATGCACGAGAACACATAGTAAGCACATAATCAAATACTTATCACTCAGGTAAGCCAATATATGGAAATAATACATACTAACACATAATATTCATGCAAGTAAGCATGTGATAAGCTTGTAAGTCAACATATGATATAAAAATAATTATTCTTATTAATTTTTTCATAGACTTTATAATAATTTTCCTACATGATTAATTTATATTCTTATGGTTGCACTTATCTTTAACAAAGATTATCATGGTGTGTGTGTGTGTGTGGGTGGGTGGGTGTGTGTGTGTGTATAAAGATTTATATTTATCATGTATCTAACATTTTGTAAATTAAATTCATCTCAAAATTATCTCAAACATAATAACTTCATATTTATGTTTCTCGAAATAAAACACTTATATTTCTAATTATTTCAATATTCCTTCAAATGATGTCTCTTAGTGAGTGATTCCTTGTGATCTCTCTTGTTTTAGTGATGAGTGGACTTGTTGAATCAAGTTTAGTAATATTAAAATAAAAATTTCATACTAATATAATAAGATCAACATATAGCAATGTGTCATGGACACTCAAGCTAAGATAGTATAAAATATATGAACTATACTTTTTTGTACATAATTACTATCAATAAGAATATTTTTAGAAACAAATAGCATTGTAATAAAAATCTGAACCAACAACATGGTAGACTAATCGGCAAAAGATGATGAATACACTAACACTAAAAATATGAGTTCGATCCTTGTAGATGGTGGATATGTTTTCCATGGTGCTATCATTTATCATGTTTTTCAGATGTTGGGACGTGAGTTTTACCTATTCTAATCATGAATCCTCATAGCTTATATACGAGCCAAATAATAATTTTGGGTTGAGTTTGGGAGAAGGGTAGGTAGATAAAAAATGTATAATACTTTATTCTATAACATTTTTTGATTTAGATAGAGGATATAAAACTATTAAAAATATTTAGAAATTTTTAATGTTTATAATATTCACAATGTCATGCAACACAATAGATTTTTTTCTACCAAATAATGTTTTATCAACTTCGATTTATGATTTTAGTCACAACAATGTAGTTTATAATTTATCTAACAATTCAAATTCTACCAAATTTATATTAACTATAATTTATACCATTAACAAATGTTGATTATGAAGAGTTTGGGTATCTCTGTAATGTTGATGAATTTTATGCCATACAAGAGTATTCTCCTTATGACAACATTCGTTAGGACACCCTTTATCCTGCCATGATAATAACAATATCTTTTAACACACATTAATTTTTCTGTACTCCAATATGTTTATTTTAAACAATTTAAAAAACTAATAAATATGAGGAGTAATTATTAGTTGAATGTTGTAACTATTAGTTGAGTACCATAACTATTAGTTGTAACCTACAAGCTTGAATCTAAGTTTCATGTTTCACAAAATTTGTGGGAGATGTATTTGTAATAAATAATAATAAAGAATATAAGAAAATTTGAGAAGTATTATGGAAATATATGTATCATTAATGAAATATTAATTTATAGTACTAGCGAATATATGTGAGTACTCTTTTATGTGAGTCCTCTTTTATAGTTTAATATGATATAAACATATTTACTAATTAATTTTTAGTCCATAACATATATTATTAAATATTACTTTATATCTTAATAAAATAAATATAAATTATCATAATTTCAATAACATCAATACAATATAATAAAAAAAAGTAACATATCATAAAAATATAACAAAATAAATTATAAAGAACATTAATAAGATATAAATAAAAATAAAAATTTTAAAACTATTGAGAATTATATCGTATTTTTATATTTTTTTTATCTTGAGAAACTGGGATGAGATGATTCATATAGATTAAGAGTATTTATAGTTTTTTTTATTTAATAGTGAATTTTTATTTTATTTAATAAATGATAATGTCATTTTATAAATTTTTATTCATAATATTATATTATTGTGAGTTTTTATTTATTTTATTTATTTGTTTTAATTTTTTATGGGAATACTCGATATGTAAAGTTTCATCAATCATTTTTATTCATTATGTAAAAGCATGAGTTTTAGTTATATATTATTATTATTGAGTATTATTTTTTTTATATCATCTTTCTTTTTTCATTTTCATATATTAATTTTCATTTTTTTTCTATATATATATATATATATATGGACATCCAGAGATATGAAAGAAATTTATGATGCATTAGTAGAACATCTCTTCACTATAGAAGCAGTAGTAAATGGCCATTGAAAGTAATTTCTGCTCATGTGGAAAATTATAGAAATATAGTATTTCTTCTCTCTCTCTCTCTCTAAACATCATTGCTGGCCATATTTTAGATTTTTATTGAAGTTGTATGACTATATATAAATATTTGTATAATTATATATAAATAATCGAATAACTATATAACACTATATAATTAAATATAACTATATTTGTAAGTATGTATACATATATGTAAATCTATATATCTATTTATAACTTTATATATTTATGTATAATTATTTGTATGAATATATCTATATATAACTATATGTTTAACTATATAAAAATATATATAGTTATATATACTATATGTATAATACCATATATCTATAAATAATTGTATCTTATAATATGGATTACTTTAAAAGCTTTATAAATAACTATATTTAAATATATAATTTATAACTTTTATTTAATATACATTTGTATATATTAGTATTCAAAAATGTATTTTACTATATCTATACCTATACATAACTATAGGGATAGATATATAAAATTATATAAATAAATATATATAGATACATATATAGATATAAGTTTAACTATACATGTAACTATATGTATAACCACATGTATGTATACATATATGTAAATTTATATACTTGTTTATAACTTTGTATATATTTATGTATAACTAATTATAACTTCTCATATGAATATATATATATATATAACTAAATGTTTAATGATATATAATTTTTTATAACTATATATATTATATGTATAATAAATAATAACTATACATAATTTTATATTATTAATGTATAACCTATATTTAAATATATAATTAACAACATATATTTAATATACATTTTTATATATTAGTATAAAAAATGTATTTTAGTATATCCATACCTATATATAACTAAATGTATAAATATATGAAATTACATGAACAAATATATATACATACATGCATAAATATAAGTTTAACTATATGTGTAACTATATCTATAACTAAATGTAACAATATTTATAATTATATGTATAAAAACATACAACACAATGTTTAACTGTATGTGTATAACATTATATAAATATTATTATAACTATAAATAACTCTATATAATAAAATATAACTTTATTGTTAATTATGTATACATATATGTATACATATATGTAAATCTATATAATTGTTTATAACTTTGCATACATTTATTTATATTTACTTATAACTACTTGTATGCATATATCTATATATTATTATATGTTAAACTAAATGTAACTATTTATAACTACATTTACTATATGTATCCTAACATATAATTATAAATGGGATAATACTATTTTGTTGCACCAACTTGAAATAAAATGGCTAAAGATATAATATCAACAATATGTAAGCACATAGCATGAGAATGTCCTTTGATCAGGCTCATATATGGTATAATACAAATAAGGGTCGTACCCTTATCTAACCCCAGCCCTTAGGCCTCAGGCTCAAATATGAACTTATATATGACAAAAGATATAATATTTGATAGGTTTATATAAAATACATTTTATTTTCTTTTATATAATTTTTCATTCTAACACTACACTGTCTATGTCTCTCTCTATCTCTCCCACTCCTCCTTCATACATTAAATGTCTTTTTTTTTGCTTTCATTTCTTGTGCATTATCATACCTTGCACCCTTTATATAGTATAACTGTGATATCTATTAATCTTTATCATACTAAAATTTACATTATCTATTAATGTAGATTCTAAAAACCCATTGCCTCGATATTCATGATATTTAAATTTTAAATATTCATCTGTAAGTAATTTTATTTTTTTATTTGTATATTTTGAGTAATATAATGTTTTATTTATAATAATGATTCGGCATTTTTTTTTCTGAAAATAAAAAATGGCAAAATGAGCTCAGATCATAATTGGATGTACAAAATGGTTATTAATGGATTTTTGAATAAAGATTTTTTGACCGGACTTGAAACTTTCATCAATTTTGCAAGTAGTCAATTGAGATTGATGGATAGAGAAAAAATTAAGTGACCATGTAATCATCGAAAGTGTCAGAATATTCCTTTTCATGAAGCAAACACTTTAAGATATCATTTGGCAAAATATGATTTTGTGCCAAATTATTTTGTTTGGATTTATCAAAAGGAATGTACAATGGCTCTGAATATTGACCAAAATGAGGGTATTGAATCGTTTGCTTGTGGTGAAGAATCATCAAACACATACCATAAAATGATCATGTAAGCTACTGATGCTGACTTCAATATGGATTACATGGATGAACAACATAATCCTGAAGCTCAGAAATTTTATGAAATGCTTAAAGCTGCAGATAAGGAGTTGTAGCCTAGTTGCAAAACACATTCACAATTGTCACTTGTGGCTCGACTAATGAGCATTAAGTCAGAAAATCATATGTCTGAGAAATTATTTGATCAGGTGACAGAACTGATGAATGAGATTGTTCCGAATAATAATTTGACAACTAATAACTTTTACAACACTAAAAAATTACTATGAGGAATGAGTCTAATAGTGGAAAAAATTGATTGTTATTTAAATAGATGCATGTTATATTGGGGAGGTGATAGTGATTTAATTAGGTGTAAGTTTTGTGACCATCCTCGATTTAGGAAGGCACCTCGTGTTGTAGAAATGGGAAAAAAATTGAAAGTTGTCTTTAAGAAGATGTATTATTTTCCATTAATTCATTGATTACAAAGACTATATGCATCAAATGCTACAACAAATGATATGAGGTAGCATTCCGAGCATGAGGTTGAAAAAGGGGTAATGCTTCATCCATCAGATTCCCCTACTTGGAAGCATTTTAATTATATACATCAAAATTTTGCAGCAGAAAGTCGAAATGTGATATGCTGGATGTTTTCTTACAGCCTCTTATTACAGAGTTAAATCATTTATGGGATATTGGCGTGAATACATATAATATTTCAAAGAAGCAAAATTTCATTATGCAGGCAGCCCTTATGTGGACGATAAGTGACTTTCCTACATATTTAATATTGTATGTCTGGAGTACTACAGGATGATTCACATGCACGTATTGCTTGACAAATTCTGATGCATTTACCCTCAAATTTAGTGGTAAACAGTCATTGTTTGATAACCTTCATAAGTTTCTACCTACGAATCATCCATTTCTAAGAAATAGAACTGCATTTCAAAAAAATAAAATTGTGATGAAAGTTGCACCTATAGTTCATTCAGGAGATGAAATTATTACATAGATTCATAGTTTGGGTTTGAAGAATGTAACTAAAAAGGATGCTACTGGAAGTAATTTACCAATAGGCAAAATATTTGGCTGGAGGAAACGTATTATATTTTGGGTCTTGCCCTATTGGAAGTCCAATTTAATTCGTCATAATTTATATTTTTTGTATATTGAAAAATTTTTTTTGACAATGTTTTAAATACTATCCTTAATGTAGACAGAAAGACAAGACACATTTTAAAGTCAAGACAAGAGCTAAATGATTACCATCAACGTCCTAAATTGAAACTGAATGAGGAAACAAGAAAATTCTTTAAAGCTTGCTACACACTTGATAAGAAGGAAAGATAGATATTGTGTGAATGGGTTAAAAATTTAAAATTCCCTGATGGATGTGTCAAATATGGGTAGATGCATGGATATGAATAATCTTAAGTTATTTGGAATGAAAAATCATGACTGTAATGTATTTATGTAGTGATTAATACCAATTGCATTTTGTGAATTACTTTGACTAAGTGTTTGGAATGTCCTTATCGAACTAAGTTTGTTTTTCAAATAGCTAACTACAACCACAATCAAAATAGATGACATGGTGAGGCTAGAGAATGATATTCCACTTATTATTTGAATGCTTGAATAGATATTCCCACTGAGTTTTTTTGACTCAATGGAGCATTTTCCAGTCCATTTAGCATATGAAGGAAGGATTGTAGGGCCAGTGCAATTCAGGTGGATGTATCTTTTTGAGAGGTAAATACATATAATTTGCTGTGTTTTATTATTTCATACTTTAAGTAATATTGTAATTTATTCAAATTGAAACCTAACATTGTGGTTGTAGGTATCTTGTTAAGTTGAAATTGAATGTTAGAAACAAAGCAAAAGTTGAAGGTTCAATTTGCAATGCATATTTGGTAGAAGAAGCATAATCATTTTGTTCTTATTATTTTGATAATAATGTCAATACAAAGAATAGAAATGTGTCGTGGAATTATGATGGTCATGTGATGGTAGAAAGAAGCAGCGAGTGTACGGAATTGGCTTTAAGGAACTGGTATTTTATTGTAGCAATCATGCTTCTAATTCATTTGTCTCAGTAATGGTGGATGAGGCAATCAAACAACAAGCATTGGAAAAAAATGAACGTATTATAGATATGGAGACCAAAATGAAAAAGAAGGATGAGCAGATAACTAATTCGATGTAAGAAATGCAAGAAATTAAAGAAATTAAAAAAGCAATGTAGTAGCAGATGTCCTTTATGGAGTCACAGTTAGTGGCATTAGTGCATTAGAGAGCATTCTGAGATCCAGCTTTGAATCCTCGTGGGAGAGGCTAGCATTCCCTACAAATTATGAGGATAATTGAGTATGAAAATTATTTCTGAATTGGTATTTATTTTTGTCTGTGTAACAAATAATTATGATATTTTTTTGCAGGTTCAATTTTTTTTTATTCTGGTTTGTTCTTTGCTTTTCCGATAAATCAAATTATGAATCTTTATAGGACACATTATGTGAGAGAAAATAAAAAATCATGATTTAAAGCATTCAGACATTACCACAGTCCTTCCAATGCATAAGTCCAATATTTACCGATTTCAGCTTTATCAAAAAGAGGACTAGTTATATTATCTTTATTATTCTAAAAACATTTTATTTTTGCACTCTCTTTATCTCTAAACATAATTGCTGGATTTCTTTTGGATTTTTGTTGAAGGTATATGACAATCAACTTTAATTTGTGTCTGTTCATGCTTATAATATTTGTTTTTATATATCTGTGAATATGTTTTTGTGTCTCTAAATTTTTTGGGTAGAGTTTTAGCCTATTATAGGCATGTAAAAGCCTATATTCCGTAGTAGTAGCGGCACAGCGGAATCGGCAGAGGTGGCAGTAAAAGTGGCAACGGCAGCAGCTACGGCAGCACAGTAGTAGCGGCAAATGCGACATCAGTGGTCGCAGTGGCAGAAGCGGCAATAGCATCAGCTGCAGCAGCCGCAGTGGTGGCTATAGTGGTAGTAGTGGCTGTGGCAGGGGCAGTAGTGGCAGCACCAGTAGCTATGGTAGCAGCAACGACAGTAGCAATGCAGCACCGGTAGAGCGCAGCAGCAGCAGTGGCAATAGAAATAGTGGTAGTGGTATTGGTCGCAGCCGTGGCAGTGGCACCGATTGCAGGAGTGGCAGGGGTAGTGAGAGCATTAGCAATGGCAACAAATGCCATATATACATACTTATATAGTCAGTATATACGTACATATAATACTACAGTATTTTATTTACATATATACTGAGTTTATATATGTACTCAGTATATATGTACACAAATAGTTTATATGCACATACTGCAGTAATATATGTACGAGTGAAATGCTAGAATATATGTACATATTTACA
>JAREIK010002630.1:0-44504 GCA_029783825.1 Sapria himalayana | reverse complement strand
ATTTATAATAATGATTCGGCATTTTTTTTCTGAAAATAAAAATGGCAAAATGAGCTCAGATCATAAGTGGATGTACAAAATGGTTATTAATGGATTTTTGAATAAAGATTTTTTGACCGGACTTGAAACTTTCATCAATTTTGCAAGTAGTCAATTGAGATTGATGGATAGAGAAAAAATTAAGTGTCCATGTAATCATCGAAAGTGTCAGAATATTCCTTTTCATGAAGCAAACACTTTAAGATATCATTTGGCAAAATATGATTTTGTGCCAAATTATTTTGTTTGGATTTATCATAAGGAATGTACAATGGCTCTGAATATTGACCAAAATGAGGGTATTGAATCGTTTGCTTGTGGTGAAGAATCATCAAACACATACCATAAAATGATCATGGAAGCTGCTGATGCTGACTTCAATATGGATTACATGGATGAACAACATAATCCTGAAGCTCAGAAATTTTATGAAATGCTTAAAGCTGCAGATAAGGAGTTGTAGCCTAGTTGCAAAACACATTCACAATTGTCACTTGTGGCTCGACTAATGAGCATTAAGTCAGAAAATCATATGTCTGAGAAATTATTTGATCAGGTGACAGAACTGATGAATGAGATTGTTCCGAATAATAATTTGACCACTAATAACTTTTACAACACTAAAAAGTTACTATGAGGAATGAGTCTACTAGTGGAAAAAATTGATTGTTATTTAAATAGATGCATGTTATATTGGGAGGTGATAGTGATTTAATTAGTTGTAAGTTTTGTGACCATCCTCGATTTAGGAAGGCACCTCGTGTTGTAGAAATGGGAAAAAAATTGAAAGTTGTCTTTAAGAAGATGTATTATTTTCCATTAATTCATTGATTACAAAGACTATATGCATCAAATGCTACAACAAATGATATGAGGTAGCATTCCGAGCATGAGGTTGAAAAAGGGGTAATGCTTCATCCATCAGATTCACCTGCTTGGAAGCATTTTAATTATATACATCAAGATTTTGCAGCAGAAAGTCGAAATGTGACATGCTGGATGTTTTCTTACAGCCTCTTATTACAGAGTTAAATCATTTATGGGATATTGGCGTGAATACATATAATATTTCAAAGAAGCAAAATTTCATTATGCAGGCAGCCCTTATGTGGACGATAAGTGACTTTCCTACATATTTAATGTTGTCTGTCTGGAGTACTACAGGATGATTCACATGCACGTATTGCTTGACAAATTCTGATGCATTTACCCTCAAATTTAGTGGTAAACAGTCATTGTTTGATAACCATTCATAAGTTTCTACCTACGAATCATCCATTTCTAAGAAATAGAACTGCATTTCAAAAAAAAAAAATTGTGATGAAAGTTGCACCTGCAGTTCATTCAGGAGATGAAATTATTACATAGATTCATAGTTTGGGTTTGAAGAAGGTAACTAAAAAGGATGCTACTGGAAGTAATCGACCAATAGGCAAAATATTTGGCTGGAGGAAACGTATTATATTTTGGGTCTTGCCCTATTGGAAGTCCAATTTAATTCGTCATAATTTATATTTTTTGTATATTGAAAAATTTTTTTTGACAATGTTTTAAATACTATCCTTAATGTAGACGAAAGACAAGACACATTTTAAAGTCAAGACAAGAGCTAAATGATTACCATCAACGTCCTAAATTGAAACTGAATGAGGAAACAAGAAAATTCTTTAAAGCTTGCTACACACTTGATAAGAAGGCAAGATAGATATTGTGTGAATGGGTTAAAAATTTAAAATTCCCTGATGGATGTGTCAAATATGGGTAGATGCATGGATATGAATAATCTTAAGTTATTTGGAATGAAAAATCATGACTGTAATGTATTTATGTAGTGATTAATACCAATTGCATTTTGTGAATTACTTTGACTAAGTGTTGGAATGTCCTTATCGAACTAAGTTTGTTTTTCAAATAGCTAACTACAACCACAATCAAAATAGATGACATGGTGAGGCTAGAGAATGATATTCCACTTATTATTTTGAATGCTTGAATAGATATTCCCACTGAGTTTTTTTGACTCAATGGAGCATTTTCCAGTCCATTTAGCATATGAAGGAAGGATTGTAGGGCCAGTGCAATTCAGGTGGATGTATCTTTTTGAGAGGTAAATACATATAATTTGCTGTGTTTTATTATTTCATACTTTAAGTAATATTGTAATTTATTCAAATTGAAAACCTAACATTGTGGTTGTAGGTATCTTGTTAAGTTGAAATTGAATGTTAGAAACAAAGCAAAAGTTGAAGGTTCAATTGCAATGCATATTTGGTAGAAGAAGCATAATCATTTTGTTCTTATTATTTTGATAATAATGTCAATACAAAGAATAGAAATGTGTCGTGGAATTATGATGGTCATGTGATGGTAGAAAGAAGCAGCGAGTGTACGGAATTGGCTTTAAGGAACTGGTATTTTATTGTAGCAATCATGCTTCTAATTCATTTGTCTCAGTAATGGTGGATGAGGCAATCAAACAACAAGCATTGGAAAAAAATGAACGTATTATAGATATGGAGACCAAAATGAAAAAGAAGGATGAGCAGATAACTAATTCGATGTAAGAAATGCAAGAAATTAAAGAAATTAAAAAAGCAATGTAGTAGCAGATGTCCTTTATGGAGTCACAGTTAGTGGCATTAGTGCATTAGAGAGCATTCTGAGATCCAGCTTTGAATCCTCGTGGGAGAGGCTAGCATTCCCTACAAATTATGAGGATAATTGAGTATGAAAATTATTTCTGAATTGGTATTTATTTTTGTCTGTGTAACAAATAATTATGATATTTTTTTGCAGGTTTCAATTTTTTTTTATTCTGGTTTGTTCTTTGCTTTTCCGATAAATCAAATTATGAATCTTTATAGGACACATTATGTGAGAGAAAATAAAAAAATCATGATTTAAAGCATTCAGACATTACCACAGTCCTTCCACTGCATAAGTCCAATATTTACCGATTTCAGCTTTATCAAAAAGAGGACTAGTTTATATTATCTTTATTATTCTAAAAACATTTTATTTTTGCATTCACTTTATCTCTAAACATAATTGCTGGATTTCTTTTGGATTTTTGTTGAAGGTATATGACAATCAACTTTAATTTGTGTCTGTTCATGCTTATAATATTTGTTTTTATATATCTGTGAATATGTTTTTGTGTCTCTAAATTTTTTGGATAGAGTTTTAGCCTATTATAGGCATGTAAAAGCCTATATTCCGTAGTAGTAGAGGCAACAGCGGAATCGGCAGAGGTGGCAGTAAAAGTGGCAACGGCAGCAGCTACGGCAGCACCAGTAGTAGCGGAAAATGCGACATCAGTGGTCGCAGTGGCAGAAGCGGCAATAGCATCAGCTGCAGCAGCCGCAGTGGTGGCTATAGTGGTAGTAGTGGCTGTGGCAGGGGCAGTAGTGGCAGCACCAGTAGCTATGGTAGCAGCAACAACAGTAGCAATGGCAGCACCGGTAGAGGCAGCAGCAGCAGTGGCAATAGAAATAGTGGTAGTGGTATTGGTCGCAGCCGTGGCAGTGGCACCGATTGCAGGAGTGGCAGGGGTAGTGAGAGCATTAGCAATGGCAACAAATGCCATATATACATACTTATATAGTCAGTATATACGTACATATAATACTACAGTATTTTATGTACAATATACTGAGTTTATATATGTACTCAGTATATATGTACACATAATACTATAGTTTATATGCACATATACTGCAGTAATATATGTACGAGTGAAATGCTAGAATATATGTACATATTTACCATAGCAATATATATTTATGAAAACATAGTTTTATTTATTTATTTTGAGTTGATTTAGTGGTTTAAATTTCATACAGATATGGTACAACATTGTTTCCTATACGAAGCTTGTATAAATAAAGACATATTTCAACAAACATGAAGCACCATGACACGGACAGCAATTTCGTAGTTAAAGTTGGAGATCGAAGGAGCTGTGGGAGAGAAAGCAACATCAATACATTGATAGATTATACTTTATGCATAATCGGTAGATACATTGATTAATAAGATGTAATATAATTTTATTATTTTTTCGTTTTAGTTATTTAAAATATTGTATTAGAATAAGTTATTGAATGATTTTTTTTAATTTTAAATTTTCATTTATAGTTTCTATTTTTATTGAATTTAATTTTAAAATATTAAATTTTTTATTAAAATTTTTGTTGAAAATGTATGTCAATCAACTGTAATTTTTGTTTGTTCATGTTTATAATAACTATTTTTATATATCTGTGAATATGTTTGTGTTTCTCCAAAATTTTTGGTTAGAGTTTTAGCCTATTATAGGTATGTAAAAGGTTATTATCATCAGTGGTAGCCACAGCAAGCGGCAGCTGTGGTGGCGGCAGTGGTGGTGGCAGTGGTGGCGGCAGCTGTGGTGGCGGCAGTGGTGGTGGCAGTGGTGGCGGCAGCAACAACGACAACGACAGCAGCGGCAGTGGCAGTAATGGCAGTGGTGGCGGCAGTAGCAGCCGATGTGGCAGTGGTGACAGTAACAGTGGTATTGGCAGCGACAGCAGCAATGGCAGTAGTGGCAGGAGTGGCAGCGGGAGCAGCAGCAACAACACCAAAAGAGATATATACATACGAAAAAAGTCAGTATGTACATATATTTAATACTGTAGTATTTTATGTACGTATATACTGAGTTTATTTGTACTTAGTTTATATGTATATATAATTTTTTTATTTATATCTACATATAATACAGTAATATATATACGAGTGAAAAGCTAGTATATATTTACATATATACTGCATGATTATATATGTATCAAAACATTACTTTTTTTGTTAATTTGACTAAATTGTTTAATTTTCTTATAGATATGATACCATATTGTTCCTCATACAAAGCTTCTATAAGTGATGAGATTTTTCACTTGACATAATGTGCCGTGACTCGAACAACTTTGTCGCAGTATAAAAATGATGATCGGAGGATCATAGGGAGAGAAAGCAACTTCAATAAATGGATATATTATACTTTATGTACTATCGGTAACTATATTGATGAATAAGATCAAATAAAAGTTAGTTATTTTTTATTTCAATTATTTAAAATATTGAATTTACATAAAGATTTTAAATGATTTATTTTTTGTTTATTATAAATTATTTATAGTTTCAATTTTTATTCAATTTGATATAAAAATATTAAATTATTTAATAAAAAAATTTTAAAAATTTTTAAATTCTGAAATTATTTTTGAAATTAAAATGGCTAGGGAAAATTCCCTTGATAAATTAGCAAGGGAAAAATTCCTTTCTAAATTAGCTAGGGAATTTTCCCTAGCTAATTTAGTTAGAGAATTTTCCCTAGCTAATTTAGCTAGGGAAATATTAAATTTAGCGACGGAATATCCATCGCTAAATTTATTTGCTAGGGACTATATCCATCGCTAAAATTTATAGACCAGCACTTTAGCTCAGGAATCATCCGTCGTTATTTTTATTTAGTGATGGAATATTTCTTTTATCTTTTCTAATTTAGCTACGAAATTTTTCTTTTTTACCAAGGAATTTTTCTGTCACTAACTTTTTAGCTACGGATACTTCTGTTGCTAAAATCTAGCAAGAAGCACTTTAGATAGGAAATCGATCCATCAGTAATCCATTGCTATATCCCATTTAGAAACTAAAAATGCTCATTTAGCTAGGGAATTGTCCCTAGCTATATAAGATTTTTCTTGTAGTGCAAGCGGAGGAAACTTTTCAAAGCAAAAATAATATGGCACACTTTGAGGAGTTTTCATTAACTTGAATGGTGTCAAGGACTTGGTCAATGAACAATCAAGATTATCAAATTCACCACCAGAATATTTCTTGAGATCGAGTCGCATCATTCAGCATTTTGCCTCGTGAAGAAAGAGAAGTATCAGAAGTAGTTCTAAAATCAAATTCAGGAAGATCATCATAATCATTTGCATCCATTTCTTTTCTACCAGCATAATCTAATGAAAGTAAGGCAGCCATATGAACATGAGGAGCTGCTCCAATGGTTTGCCCGCCAATTGTTGAAGTAGTTTCAACTTGTCATAGTCTTGCAAATGTAGAGAGTGAGGATGAATCATAAATTGAAGAAATTTGGGATTGTTCTGTCATTGAGAGAGAGTTGGTGAGCCAAAGATAGTCTATCATAGAAAAAGACTAATGATCAGAACGAGGTTAACTCATCTGGATATTCATGGAATTGATGTCAGTGTTTCCACTAGCACCATGAAGGGATTAATCAGCTATTTTTGCCTATTCTTTGAGAAGGATCAAGAGAGTTGCGAGGTTTGTCACTTAAAGAGGCAATCTAGCTCTCATATGCTTAAACAATTTGGGGTGATTATCATTGAGAGTCATTCCCTTAAAAAATCCATGCTTAGCAAGTATGATAATTATGGTATGGCTTCGAGGGTAGACATAAAGATCAATACTCTGTGAAAGTTGTGCAAAGCCAACCCTCTCATATTTCTTGTACCCTCCTGCAGCCTCTTTCATGCTTGCCGGTTCAGAGTTCGACTCTATTCTAAATCTCTCATTAACATCCTAACATGTCAGGAATGACAGAGACATTCTAATTCAACGAACAAAGAATGCATATCATGTTTTCGTGTAAGCAAATAATGAGCAATAAAATGTAACTCACCATGACCATGGTACACAAACTCATGATGAATGAAAGGGTTCAAAGAAGTAAAATAACTAGACATTAAAAAATGATATAGTTTTATTTTGCTGAGTAAGGGTAGAAAGTGTTACCTCAAATCAAATGCTCCTACATATAAGATAAGTGATGAAGAGTAAGCATTAAACAATAAATATATAAACAACTTTAAGAGCTAGCACACTTTCCGGTGATTTGAAATCCATTAAACATTAAAAAGAATAATCATTAAAAAAAACTTCACACTTTATAAATATACAAGCGTTTAGATATAATGTTGTGTTTTAAATATTGTTATTAATGTTTCATATATATAATTATATATTTGTAACACTTTTATAAATATTATATAGTATATATATCACATTTATATAAACATTATAAATATTTTATATTTATATAAAAATTTAAATGTTATATAAATGTTTACAAAATTTATATAAAAATTTAAATGTTATATAAATGTTTACAAAAAAGTATAAATATTTTATATGTTATATAATTGTTATATAAAAAATATATAAATGGATAGTTTTATGTAAATGGTGTAAAATATTTATAAATATTTATACATATGTATAAATATTTATATATAACAATATATGTTTATATAAACATATCAACATTTATATATAATGTAATATGTTTATATATATTAATGTATATACATTTATATATAATGTCATATGATTATATAAATGTATAAAAGTTTATAATTAATGTTATATGTTTATAATATTTTTGGAGACAAAAAAATAGAACCCATAAACATTGATTTTGTTTTTTCTTAAGTTACAGAAGCAGAAAACATTAAGCATACTTTTTTTATTAAGCAGAAAACATTAAACATAATTTTTTTATTAAGTTACAGGAGCAAAAAACATTAAGCATAATTTTTTTTAAGTTACAAAAGCAGAAAACAAAATGTACATTTTATATTTAAAATCTATAAAACCCTAATTTTTTAAACAGTTAAAGAACAAAGTTTACACTACCCATTTGCTATTTCATAAATGGTGGAGAGTTAACATCATATAAGTGATGTGAAAATAGAAGAAAGAAGAATAAAATTGGAGGAAAAAAAACCAAATATTCTGTATAAACCAATGTATATAGTATTTGAAGGAGAATTGTATATAGTATTTGAAGGAGAAGATCATTGATAATATTACTTTGTAACAAGAAGAGTCTGAATTTGTTGGTTGCTCACAAAGTCCAGTTTCACTTCTCCTCTCTTTCTTTTCGAAATATAGAAAAAATGTTTATGATTGAATATTCCTTAGCATTTTTTTTCACGGAATTAAGTGATTGAATTTGTCACTTTTTTTTATTTAAAAAAAAGAGACAAAAATATACAAGTAAACTAAAATTATAAAAATTAAATAAATTAAATAAAAAAAATGAAATATATATTTTTTAACCATATATGATATTATTTCATAAATAAATTAAATAATAATATATAATAATAAAGTGTTTGATATATATATATATATATATATATATATATATATATATATATATATATAATGGTTATAAATTTTTAAGAATTCAATTTATTTTTTATGATATAATATGAAATAATTAATAAAGGAATAAAATTTCATATTATTTGATATAATTTATAATTTATATAATTTTAAAAATTATTTAAAGCTTAGAAGATCAATAAAAAATGTTATATTTATTATTTTAATAAAAAGTAGAATATTATAAGTTATTAGTAAAGATCTTACTCAATTGTTTAATTCTTATAAATTTGAGTAGGGACAAAAAAACTTGAATTAAAATCAACTCAGGGTCAATTTGGTAGTACTTTATAAAAGTGTTTATTGGTGAAAAAAATTAATTTAAGTATTTTAAGGACAAAAAAATTAATTAGTAATATTTTAAATAATTCTTTTTCAAACCCTAATAAACACTTTAAGTGTTCTTTTAATAACCATGATGAGATATTTATTTTTTAAATCATCAAAATTGTTTTGATGTAATTAAAATATCTATGTATTTATCTTTAAATATCAATTTATTTTCTTTTAGATTTAAAAAAATTGAATTTTTTTTTCTAAATTTTTAAATTTTTTTGTAAATATTTTTTAAAAATATTACTATAATCATTAAAATATTTTTTTTATTTTAAATAATATAAATATTTACTTGTTTATTCATTAATTCAAATATTTTTATAATTTTTTTTATTTAATCATATACTTAATTATTTTACCTTTTAAGTAGTAGTAATTTTTTATATATTCATTTATTAATTAAAATATCTTACAAAAAGATTATAATAATATTATTAATTATTTAATGTTTTTTTAATTAAAATATTTAATTATCATAATTAAATATTTAAGAAAAATTATTTCTATACTTTTAAAATTATTTTATTTAATCATTATTAATATATATTTTTATTTTTATTTATATAATTTTGAAATTATTTTTTTATAATATACTATTTTAATAATTATATGAGGTGAATGTGTCTTTCATGAAATACTCATCCATAGGTCATGACATACCTTTAATATAGAAAATTACGTAAAAAATTAAAACAAATAATATATAATAAAATAAAATAATTAAAGATTAGTGATGGAAATTATTCCCAGCACAAAAGCTAGGGAAAAATTTATCGCTAAATGCATATATTTTGTAAAAATTATCATTTAAGGTATAATCACTTGCAAAAAAATATAAAAGAGAAAAAAACATTTATATAATGATAATGTCTTGATCTAATTAGCTAAGGAGAATTTGTTGCTAATTTCGTCTCTAAATTTACTGCATTTAATTGTGGGGAAATCAACGAAAAATTAGTGACGGATTATGTCACGATCTAATTAGCTAGGGAAATCCATCGCTATATCCGTAGCTAATTATATTGCTATATTTCCCGCTTTTCAATGCATGGAAATTTAGAAAAAAAATATGCTGCTGATAATCTCTCATTCTAATTAGCTAGTGAAATTCCGATGCTAAATCCATCTCTAGATTAGCTAGGGAAGATCCGTCGCTAAAATTGACGAAAAATTTTGAATAAGTATTTTTCATCGTTAATCATCATTAATCCTTGAAAAATTTTATTTCAATATTATATCAAAAATTCCTTGCTATTCCCTAGCTAATTACTCACTAGTTAGCTAGGAATTATTCCCTAGCTAAATTTCACTATATAAAATGACATTTTTTTTGTACTAGACATAATGATTGACAGATTGAAAGACATATTGATCAGATAGTTTGATAGATAGATAGATTGATAGATCGATTGATAGATAGATAAATAGATCGACATATAAATAGATAGATAAATAGATAGACATATAAATAGATAGATATATAGACAAATATATAGAGAAATAGATAGACAAATAGATAAAGAGATTATTAGACAATAGATAGATAGATAGACAGACAGATAGTTAGATATTTAGATAGATAGATAGATAAATAGAAAGATTGAGAGATAGGTAGATAGATAAATAGTAATATAAATAGATAAATAGATAGAAGATAGATAGATAAATATATAGTTAGACAGATAGTTAGACTCATAAATAAATAAGTAGATACCCACACACACACACACACAAATATATAAACAATAGATAGATATGCAAATCAAAAAAGTGAAATAGAATGATAGATAGGTAGAGAGATAGACAGACAGACAAATAGGCAGATAGGCTGCCAGCTAGATAGGTAGACAGTCATGACGGTAGATAGATAGACAGACAAACAAATGGATTGATAGACAAACTGATAGATAGATAGACTGATAGATATTTAAACAAATAGAAAGACATATATAGACAAGAAAGACAGATAGAGATATAAACTGACAATTTAATAGTCAATTTGATAAATAGATCTATTGAAATAAAGATAGATAGATAGATATATAGATAGATAGATTCATTTATTGATAAACATAATGATAGACAGATTTATAGACATTATGATAGAAAGATTTATAGATAGATTGATAGATAGATTGAGAGATAGGTTGATAGATAGATTAATAAATAGAAGGATATATAGATAGATAGATATACAAATAGATAGATATACAAATAGATAAACAAACAGATAGATAGATAGATAGATAGACAAATAGATAGACAAATAGATTTACATATTATCAAAAATATAGACAAATAGATAGATAGATATATAGTTAGATAAACATATAGAAAGATATATAGATAGGTAAATAGATAAATAGAAAGATATGTAGATAAACAGATAGATAGATAGACAGATAGAGAGACAGATAGATAGACAAGTAGATACATAGATAGATAGACAGATAGACACATAGATTGATAGATAGATAAATAGAGTGGCATACAAATAGATAGATAAATAGGTTGTGTATACAACTATATCTAAGACTTGTGGGTGGAATAAGAGAAGTATTTTCTGAAATTTTCCCTACATGTGAACACTTGCTCAGGCACAATAGATATATAGATTGATACATAGAGAGATAGATAGATAGATATATAGATTGATAGGTAGTCGAATTATTAGATAGAAAGATAAAAATTTTATTAGAACAAGAGATTTAAAATTAGATAGACATATATATATATATATAGGTAAATAAAATAGAAAGATAGATAAAAATAAAGATAGATAGATAGAAAGTTAGCCAGAAAGTTATTCAAATAGTTATACGGATAGATCAAAAGAAAGATATATATAAAGATAGATAAATAAATAATTGACATATATTTAGACATATAGAAGGATAGACAGACAGACAGACAGATAGATAGATAGACAGATAAATAGATAGACAAAAATATAGACTGATAAATAGACATATATATAGATAGAATGATAGACATATAGATACACAGATAAATAGAAAGATAGATAGACATATAGATAGACATATAGATAGACACATAGATACACACATTGATAGGCAGAGAGATTAATAGAAAAATAGAAAGCTAGATTGACAAATAAATATATTTAAAAATACATAGAAAGATAGATAGATATAGATTGATTGGTAGATAGATAGACAGATAGATAGATAGGCAAATAGTTTGATCGACAGATATATAGAAAAATAGATTGACAGATAGATATACAGATAGAAAGAAAGATAGATAGATAATAAATAGATAGATAGACAAGTAGATAGGCAGATAGATAGATAGATATATATATATATATATATATATATATATATATATATATATATTGCTAGAAACATAGATAGTCAAATAGATAGATAGACAAATAGACACACAAATATTAAGATGGATAGATAGATAATTAGATAGATAGATAGACAGATTGGCAAGCAGTAAAGTAGGTAGACAATTAGGCAGGCAGGCATATAGACATAAATACATACAAACAAATAGGTAGTTAGACAAACAGACAAACAAAGAGACACAAATAGAAAAAAAGTTAGACAGGCAAACAGAAAGATTGATAAATAGTTTGACACATAGTTAGTTAGACACATAGATAGATTGATAAGGTGATAGATAGATTGATTGATTGACAAATATATAAACAGATAGATATATAGTTAGATAGTTAGATAGATACACATATATATAGATTGATAGTTAGAATGATAGAAAGATTGATAAACATTTTGATAGACAGATTGATAAAAATATTCATAATAGAATGGTAGATAGATATATAAAAAGTTTAAAAGATATATAAATAATAGATTTAAAGATAGACAGACATATAGATAGATAGATAAATAGATAGATATATATATATATATATATATATATATATATATATATATATAGATTGATAGATTATTAGACAGATACATAGATAGATAAATAGATAGATAGAGAGACACATAGATAGATAGATAGATAGACAGATGATAGTTAGGTAGGTAGATTAATATATAGATAAATAGATATAAATAGACATGTAGATAGACCAATAGAAAGAAAGATAGATAGATAGTTAGATAGAAAGAAAGAAAGAAAGATAATAAATTGATAGATAAACAAGTAGATGGGTAGATAGATAGACAAGTAGATAGGTAGATTGATTGATTGATAGAAAGATATTTAGATAGACAGAAAGATAGACAGACATAAAGACAAATAGATAGATAGACAAATAGTCACGCAAATAGTGGCAAAATAGATACATTATCAGATAGACAGACAGACAGATGAGCATGCAATTAGGTCAGCAAACAATTAGGCATGGAGGCAAGATAGATAGATAGGCAGACAAAATATAGGCAGATAGATAGACAAACAAACAAACAAAGATATAAACAAATATACATATATTTAGATAGACAAACAGATAAATAGATAGATAGTTTGATACACAGATTTATAGACACATAGATAGATAGATTGTTAGAAAGATAGATAGATAAAATGATAGAAAGATTGATAGATAGATAAACATATAGATAGATATGTTGATAAATATACAAATAGATAGATAGATTAATAAATAAAATGATAGAAAGATTAATGACATATTGATTGAAAGTTTGACAGACACATTAATAGATAGATTGATATATATATTGATAGACTAATAGATAGACTTATTGATAACAAGATTGATAGACAGATTGATAGACAAATTGAAAGAAAGATAGACAGATTGATAGAGAGAAATAGATACCCAAGTTGATAAAATGATAGATAGAAAGATAGATTAACAAATAGATAGAGATGGATCAATAGATTTTTATACAAATATATAGATAGATATATAGATAAATAGATAGATTCACAAATAAATTGAAAGAAAGAAAGATAGATAGATACATAAAAAGATTGATAGTTCTATTAATCTATAGATAGATAAATAGATAGGAAGATAGACTAAAAGAAAGGTTGATAAAAAGATTTATAGACAAATTCATAGACAAACTGATAGACAGATTGAATTATAAATTGATAGAAGATTGATAAATAGAATTATGACTAATAGATAAACATATTGATAGGCATATAGATAAACTGATTAATAGATAGATTGATAGACTGATTTAAAGATATATAGATAGACATATTTATAGACTAAAAGATATACTAAAAATAGATAGACAAATAAATAATTTATTTGACATATTATTCAACAAATAGATAGATAGATAGTTAAATAGATCGAAAAATAGATAGATCGATAGATAGAAAGAAATATAGATAGATAGATATATAGATAGATAGATTGATAGATTGATTGAAAGACAGATAGATAGAGAGATAGATTGATAGAAAGATAAATAGATTATTATATGGAATGAAAGAAAGATAGATAGACAGATAGATAGAAAGTAAGATAGATAGACTGACAGATAGATAGATAGAAAGACAGATAGTTAGAAAGATAGATAAATAAAGAGATAGATTGATAGAGAGATAAATAGATAGAAATATATAATTAAAAAAGATAGATAGATATATAGATAGAAAGACATGTAGGCAGGCAGGTAGATAGACAGACAGATAGATAGACATACAAATAGATATATAGATAGATAGGTAGATAGCTTGATAGATAGATAGATAGTAATAGATATAGACAAATAAAAGGATAGATAGTTATATAGATAGATTGACAATTATATGGAATGATAGATATATAGATATATAGATATATAAATAGAAAAATAGATAGATAGTTAGAGAAAAACTTAGTGAGATAGACATAAAGAATGATTTATTGATAGATATACAGATAGATAGAGAGATGGATAGATAGATAGACAACTAGATAGACAGATAGATAGATAGTTATAAAGATATATATTAAGACAGATAGATAGATAGTTATAAAGATAGATATAATACAGATAGATAGATAGATATATAGATAAATAAATTGATAATCATATAGAAAGACAAATATATAGATAGACAGATAGATAGATAGTGAGATAGAGAGACATGTAAATAGACATACAGATAAAAATACAGATAGACAAACAAGCAACCTGGTTGGAATGTAGACAGTCAGGTAGGTAGAAAATTGAAAAATAGAGAGATAGAAAAATAGAGAGATAGATAAAAAATCAAACAAACAAAAATATAGATAAACAAACTGATAGAAAGACAAATAAATAGATAGATAGATAGTTTGATAGACAATTGAGAGAGAGATTGATACCCATAAATATAGATAGATTGATATACAAATAGATAGATTGATAAATAGACAATAAAATAGACAAATAAATATATAGACACATTGATAGATAGATAGATAAATAGATAGACAGAAAGATAGACATATTGTTAGACATAATGATTTAAAGATAGATTGATTGATAGACATATTGATAAAAAGATTGATAGATAGATTGATAGACAAATTGATAGATAAATTGTTAGATATATTGATAGGAAACTTGATAGGCATATAGATAGTTAGATAGATAGATAAATAGAAACATAGAGAAATAGATACATAGATAGATAGATATATTGATTGATAGATTATTAGACAAATAGATTATAGATAGTTAGTTAGTTGGATACATAAACAGTTAGATAGGTAGATAGGTAAATAGATATATAGATAGATAGATATATTAATATGTAGATAGAAAGATTAAAAGATAGATATAAAAAAAGATAGATATATAGATAATTAGATAGATAGATCAATATATAGACAAGAAGATAGATAGATACATAGATAGACAGATAGATAGACAAAAAAATAAAAATATAGATTGAAGAATAGATACATAGATAGATTAATTGATAGATAGATAGAAACAAATATAGATAAATAGATAGATAGATATAGAAAAATATAGACAAGTAGATATACATTTAGATAGATTGAAAGATAGATAAAAAGAAAGATAGACAAAAAGATACAAAGATGGATATATAAATAGATAAACAAGTAGATAGACAGATAGATAGACAATTAGATATATAAATAGACAAAAATATAGATAAATAGATAAAAAGAACAATAGATAGATAGACATGCAAACAAACAGATAGATAAACACACAAATTGATAGCTAGATAGGCAGGTAGCTAGGTTGGAAGATAGTCAGGCAGGTAGGCATATAGACCGACAAAACTATAGATATATAGATAGATAGATAAATAGATAGAAAGTCAAATAAACATACAAAAAGATAGATAGACAGACAATAGAAAGACAAATAAACATCTAGATAGATAGTTTATAGACAAATTGATAGACAGATTGATATAAATAAAGATATATTGATTGATTGATAGAAAATAGATAGATAGATAGCTTGATAGATAGATTGATAGACAGATTGATAGACATAATTATTCATAGATTGAAAGACAGATTGATAGACATCTTGTTAGATAATTTGATATACAGATTGATAAACAGATAGATTGATTGATAGATTGATAGATAGATAGATAGCTTGATAAGCAAAGAGAGAAAAATATATAGACATAAAGATAGACTAATAGTTAGATAGATTATTAGACAAATAGACAGACATGCAGATAGATAGATTGATAGATAGATAGATATACAAATAGAATGATAGAGCGATATGTAGATAGATAAATAGAAATATAGATAAATAAATAGATAGATAGATAAATAGATAGATAAACAGATAATAATATAAATAGTTAAATAAATAGTTAGAAAAACAAATAGAAAAGTAGATAAACAGATAAATAGATAGATAGATAGTTAGTTAGATAGATAGATAAAAAATATAGATAGTTGGATAGAAAGTCAAATAGATTAATAGATAGGTAGATAGATAGACATATAGATAGACAAATAGATAGATAGGCAGCTATCTAGGTATATAGATAGTCAGGCACATTTTCAGTTAGACTAAAAAATAAATGGATAGGCAGATAGATAGATAGACTGATAGACAAACTAAAAAAATAGAAAGATAGATAGATAGACAACAAAAAGATAAATAGACATTAAATAGACAAATTGATAGATAGATTGAAGGACAAATTTATAGATAAAAAAATAAATAGATAGATAGATAGATAGATAATAGACAGTTAGATAGGCAGATAGATTGATTGATTCATTGATATAATGATAGACAGATTGATAGTATAAGAGAGAGAGATAGATATATTAATAGAAAAATTGATAGTAGATTAATAAATAAATGGATAGATAAATAGATAAATAGATAGAATGATAGATAGACAAATACATAGATTGATTGATAGACAAATAGATAAATAGATAGACAAATAGATAACAATATTATTAGAAAAAGAGATAGATAGATAGACAAACAGATAGATTAGTAGATAGATAGGTAGATAGTTTGATAGATAATTAGATAGATATATAGATATGTATATAGATAAATAGAAAGATGGATAGATAGATAAATAGATAGATAGATACATTAATAGACTAATAGATTGATAGATTGATAGATTGATAGATGCATCTATAGACTTATAGATAAACAAATAGATAGACAAGTAGATAGATTGATAAGTAGACAAATAGATAGACAAATAGACAGATAGATATATAGATACATAGATAGATATACATACAAATAGATTGAAAGATATATAAACTGATAGAAAGATAGATATACAGATAAATAGATATATAGATAAGTAGAGAGATAGAAAGTTAGACAGATAGATAGATAGATAGACATATTAAAAGATAGATTGATAGACAAATTGATAGACATATTGATAGATGGATTGATAGATTGATAGAAAGAATGATAGACAATGGATAGACAAAATTATAGGCAATTAGATAAGCAGATGGATAGATGGATAGATAGACAGATAAATAAATATATAGATATATTAATAGGATATCAAAAGATAGATAGATAGATAGATATATATAAGATAGATAGATAGTCAGATTATTAGATAGATAAATAGATAGAAATATTATAAGATAGTTAGATTTATAAATAGATAGACAAATAGATAGAAATCTACATGGACAGATAGATAGCAAGATAAATAGCTAGATAGATAGATAAAAAATAGATAAATAGATGGAAAGAAAGATAGATAAGTAGATAAATAGATGGATAGATAGAAAGACATAAATATAGTCAGATAGTAAGATAGATAAATAGATAGACAGACATATAGATAGATAGATAGATAGATAGATATACAAAAAGATAGAATGATAAATTGTCAGATATATGATAGATAGATAAGTATATAGACATATAGATATACAAAAAGATAGAATGATAGATAGAGATAAAGATAAACAAATAGTTAGACAGATAATTGACACATAGATTAACACATAGATAGATAGAGAGATTGACACATATATAAATAAGTAGATTGACAGATAAATAGATAGAAAAATAGATAGAAAGACAGATAGATACATTGATCGATAGATAGATATATTGATTGATAAATTGAAAGATATATAGAAAGATAGATAGATAATAGATAGATAAAAAATAGGCTGATAGATAAATTATTAGATAGATATAAAGATAGACAGATAGATAGATAGATAAACACATAGATATAAAGATAGCTAGAGGGAGAAATAGACAAACATAAAGATAGATAAATTGGCACACAAATAGATAAAGAGATAAATAGTTAATTAGATGGATGGAGACATTGATAGCGGGCAGTTAGGTAGCCAGTAAATCATGTATGTAGGTAAGTAAAAGATTGACAGACTAACAAATGGGCAGATAGAATAATAGAAAAATAAAGAGATAGACAAACAGATAGATAGATAGGCAAACATGTCATAAAAATAGATAAATAGTTAATACATAGATTTATAGACACATATAGATAGATTGATAGTGAGAGAGATAGACATATAGATATAGATATAGATATAGATATAGATATATATATATATATATATATATATATATATATATATTGATAGTTAGATAAATAGATTGACAGATTGATAGATAGAATGATAAAAATATTGATAAACATAGTGATAGACAAATCGATAGAAAGATTAATAGATAGAATGATAGAAAGATAGATAAATAGATAGACAGATAAATAAATATTTAGATAAATAGATAGATAGGTAGATAGATAGATAGATAAACAGATAGATTGACATATTATTATATAGAAACATATATAGATATATAAATAGATATATAGATAGGTAGATAGACAGATAGATAGATGGAAAGATAGATAGATATATAGACAGATAAATAGACATATAGATGGATATAGAGATAGATTCATAGATACACATATAGAAAGATAGACAAACAGACAAATAGATAGATATATAGATAGGTAGACAGATAGATATACATATAGATAGATATATATATATATATATATATATATATACACACATAGATTGATAGAAAGATAGAAAGATAGATAGATAGATAAATAGATAGATAGATAAAAGATAGATAGATTGACAAGAAGATAGATATATTGATAGATTGATAGATTGATAGATAGATATATAGATAGACAGATAGATAGACATACAATTTGATAGATAGAAAGACAGGCATTTAGATATACAAATAGATACAAAATAGATATATAGATAGATAAGTAGATAGACAGATCGTTATAAAGGCCGACAAACAAATAAGCAGGCATATAGATATATATATATATAGAAATAAATAAGCAGACTTATAGATAGATTTACAAGAAGATAGGTATATTGATAGATTGATAGATAGATATATAGATAGATAGATAGACAAAAAATAGGTCGATAGATAGACATACAAACAAAGAGAAAAACAAATAGATAGATAGATATACTGATATAGAGAAAGAAAAATTGTTTTATACATAGATTTATAGACATATTGATAGACAGATTGATAAAAAGTTAGATAGATAGATAGATAGATAGATAGACAGATATATATATAGATAGTAGGCATATAGATAGATATATTGATTGATATACAAATAGATAAAAAGATTGATAGATAGAATGATATAAAGATTGATTGACATATTGATAGATAGATTGATAGATAGATTCATAAATAGACATATAAATAAATAGACAGATAAATATATAGAAAGATATATAGATAGATAAATAGATAGATAAAAAGATAGATAGACAATTAGATAGATAGACAATTAGATAGATAGAAATATAGAGAGATAGATAGACAGATAGATAGATAGATAGATAAATACATAGATAGATAGATAGATATATATATATATATATGGATAGACTGATAGACAAATCAATAGATAGATAGATAGATAAAAAGATTGACAAATAGATAGATAGAAAGATAGACATAAAGACAGATAGATAGATATATAAATAGATACACAAATAGATAGATAGATAGCTAGATAGATAGACAAAAGGACTTACAAACAAACAAATAGACAGAAAAACTGATAGTTATACAGACATACAAATTGATAAATAGATTGATACACAGAAAGATAGATAGATAAATAAATAGAAAAATTGATAAATAGATTTATAGACAGATAGTTAGAAAAATAAATAAATTGATAGATAGATGGATTAATAGAAAGATAGATGGATTAAAAGAAAGATGGATAGACAGATTGATATATGGATTGAGAGGAGATTGATAGAGAGATATATTGATTGATTGATAGTCAGACAGATATATTGATAAATATAAAGAAATACAGTTAGATAGATAGATAGATTGATTGATTGATCGATTGATTGATAGATTATTAATTTGATATATCTGTCAATAGATAGACAGATATATAGACACATAGATAGATGGATAGATAGAAATAGAAATAGAAAGACAAATAGATAGACAGATAGAAAGACATATAGATAGACAGATAGATCAATAGATGGATAGACAAATAGGTAGATAGAAATATAGACAGATAGATAAACCAAAAGATAGATAGACAGACATATATATATATATATATATATATAGTTAGATATCCAAATTAACAAATAGATAGATAGATAGATATATATATATACATACATATAGATTTAGATAGATAGACAGATTGATTTCCAAATAGATAGTTAAAAATATAAATAGATAGATAGATAAATAGATATACAAATAGATTAATAAATAGATAGTCATATAGATGGACAACGAGATAAACAAATAGATAGGCAGATAGATAGAAACATAGATAGATAAATAGATATATAGATAGACATATAAATAGATAGATAGATGGATGGATAAATAGAGAGGTAGAAAGACAGACAGATAGATAGATAGACAGATAGATAGATACACAGACAAAAAGACTAATAGATAGACAGATTGACAGAGAAATAGATTAATAGATAGGCAGACAAATAGATAGACAGAAAGATAGGTTGATTGATAGATAGATAGATATAAAGATACATAGATAGATAGATAGATGGATATATAGATTGATAGATCGATTGTTAGACAACTTGATAGAAGGCAGATTGATATATAGATAGATAAATAGATATACTCATATAAAGATAGATAGATAGATATAGAGACTAATAGATAGATAGATAGATAGACAGATAAACACATAGATAGAGATAAATAGAACTACAAGAAAAGCCCAAATAGCTAGTTAAAAGTCTCTAGCTATATGGGCTTTTTTCGTCGCTAAAATAGAATAACGACGGAATAACGACGAAAAATATCCCAAGCTAAAAAGTTTTACACAAAATATTAACAAGAAAATATAATTTCCTAGCTAATTTTCTAACGACATAATTTCTTTAGCTAATCTTTTTTCCCTTGCTAATTTTATCATAATTAAGAATAGAAATTAATATTTTCATTTGAATATATACAAATAATTCTATATCTAAATTAATGATGAAAAATTATCTAGCTATTTTCATTTGAAAGCAATTTTTACAATTTTTTTTACAAAATATTTGATTACATAATTTTAAATTTTTATATTAAATTAAATAAAAAGATATACTATAAACAATTTTTTATGGTTAACAAAAAGCAAAAGCAGTTCAAAAATTTTTTTGATACAATTGTTACATAGTTAAAACAAAAACATAAAATAGGTATATAATCATTTAAAACTAAATCATCATCCTCATAATTAATGATGTATTTATGCTAGGGTCTCCTATTTCTTTACCGGAACTCTATTTGCTATTTGTATAGTTAAGGCCACTAACTGTGGCTCCATATAGGACATTTGCTGTTGTATTACATTTGGTACTGCTAAGAAAAATTATTTTGAACTTCCACAACAACATAATTATCAATAATGAAATCATGAAAAAAAGCCAAATATTATAAACTAATGACAGTCTCACTCTAAACACAAAACAAAAGTAAACACGTGTGAATGAAAATATTACTTAATTTTTAGATGTGTTGGTTGACCAAATCTAGCAGCTAAAGCATCTACAACAAGTTTATCTCCCAATTTCAAGCACTTTACCAATTCCTTTTCATTCTTTTCAGGGGCTACATATACAAAATAGTACTTATCATCGAGCATGTTCCATTCCATGATTAATGCTTCCTCTACAAATGTAGATAGAGGCTTAGATTTTTTTCGAGAAGATGATGAAGTAAATTTATGAAAAAATAATCAAGAGAGAAAACTTATCAAACAAAATAACAAACCAAAAAAAAAATAATTACATAATATAGTGTAGCAAGAAGAAGTAATTAAAAATAAATACAAAAATGAGAACTAGCATTCAATGAGAATTGAATCATGCATTTTTTCTCAGTGATGGGTTCCCAGTTCTGATCCAACACCATGTTCTTCCCTTCAATATTATGGATTAAGACACTCACTGGAGCCTCTAAACGTCTAACTCCAACCTCATTAGCTAACTCATTTTATTATTCTGAGACACCACACTTGTGTGTCTCATTTTCCCTAATGAAGATGAATATTTTTTCACCTTATCCACCAACTCAAACAAAGCAAAACGAGATGATGCCATCACTTGAATAAATACAAAAAATGATACACAAATTGATAATCAACTTGTTTTTTTTAACAAGCTTACTAACACATAGAAATAATAGACACCTGATGTGAGGTGATAACAGAGAGAAGAAGCAAATTCAAATGAGAATCAGCTGAACAAACAACTGGACCAAATGGAAGAAAAAGAAGGGAGCTTAGCCTGTCCATCATGCACCCTTGTTGTTATAGTTGAGCAACATCACTAATATCAAAATGACCATATTAAATAAACAAATAAATACCAACAACATGCACCACAATTGGAAGGTGGGCTACAGCAATTTGTGTTGGCTCACAGTAAAGGAAGTAATATGGCATTCTTTTGGTCTCATATGGCTTTCCTCTTCTTGGCACAGGCTCAAACTACATCAATTTTAAGGGCAACCTTCTAGGTTTTGTAATTTCAAACACACATATATATCCATACATCTAATATCATGTTAACAATAAAAAAAATAATAAACACTCGTTAATCAAAATGTCATAAAACTAAAATTCATATATAATGGACAAAAATAATTAGTGCTGCTCAAATTGAGTAATCTCATCAAAAGTATCCAAAATAAAAAAAATCAACAAAAATAATATATTCTATCAACACATGTTCGTATATAAATCTTTATCTCCTTAAATGTCCTTATATTATATATTTTTCAAAAGACTAAATTGACTCTCTTATAAATAACAAATTATGATGGATTTACGATCAAAACAAAGAGGAGCTCAAATAGAGTGTAAGTGAGAAAAAAGTGCAAAATATTCATCAACCTCGAAATAGATCTCAATCTTTCATAGATTGTTTAATTATCTAAGTATAAAAAAACAACATTATATAAATTTATTATAAAAAATTTATTAAACTAATTATACAGATAATATATGTAATATAAAATTAGATAATTACAAGATATTTGAACTTTTTTATGATACTCACATATCTAATAGATTCAACATTATATCTTTGGTGAAATTGAGTTAATTTTTTATGAGCATATGTTATCCTTATTCCAAAAAAAAATACAAATATGCAAAAGTCTTACATTTCAACTTTCATAGAAATGAAATATTAATTAGATTCAAATGTAATAACTTTAAGGGAAAATAATTGCATAGAGTGTATAAATCTATGCTCATGGAAAATAGATCAATAATATAAAGCTTTTCATAGGTAACAAACAAAACTTATCTTGTAAATAAAAATAATCAAGTAATTATTTTATATGAACCTCATCAAAATTCTCATAAAAAATATTTATTAACAACAAATTATAAAAAGAACCTATAAGATCATTTTATTAACAACAAATTAAAGAAAGAGGAAATCAAAATAAGATCATTTTGACTACTAGATATAAAAAATTAAATTAAAAAAAACTAATTTATCAATGTATAACACTTCACCAGCAAGAAAAGGTGTTAAAATGGCCTCCAGATGTGAATGTTGCTTTGTAGATGAAGAATCAATGGATCATCTACTTTCAAGTGGAAGAATCGCTGCAGTAGTCTGGAGGGAATTAGGAGACTAGTTACAAATAAGTAAAAAAGAAGATAGAATAATTCATAGAATTAAGAGTTGGGGAAATCTAAACCCTAGAAGTTACATCAAAAATTGGCTCACTCAGAATCTACCTCATATAGCAATATGGTGCCTATGGAAAGCTCGTAATAAGAGTAAATTTGAGGGCATAAGAATGAATTTAAATGAAATTATAAAAGATATAATTAAAGAAATCAGAAATATATCAAGTATAAACCCTATAAAAGTTGATGGTGCTTGTTTAAATAAGGTAGCTGGAATGTTTTGGGGCCTCGCTATTACAAATATGAAACAGGGATGGGTAAAAAGTATAAGTTGGAATAAGCCTCCGAAAGGTAAAATATCTTTAAACACGGATGGTAGCTTCAATAGGGACACTGGTATAGCAGGTGGAGGAGGGGTAATAAGAGACTCAAATGGGTATGTGATAAAAGCATTTACATCGGCTACAGAAGCATTTTCAGCCCTCCACTCGGAGATAAAAGCTTTGAATATAGGATTAAATGTCTGTAAAAAATTAGATTTAGAAAATATACAAATTCAAGTAGACTCTATGCTTTTGGTAGATTTAGTAAGTGGAAATATAATTCTTTGGAGGTATGAGGAAGAAATGGAAACTATTTTGAACCTCATTAAAGTGCTTAATGCATCAATCTTACACATATATAGAGAAGCTAATACTTTGGCGGATAGTCTTGCATGATTAGGTTCGATAAGAGGAGAACATGAATTTGATGAGTTTTCGATGCCAGAAAAAGTAAAAGGAATAGCAAAACTGGATAGGAAGGCCTTCCCTTATTTAAGATTTAGGAAGGGTAGTATTAACAGAAAAAATAGAATATGAAAATCCAGTAGCTGCTGTGAAGGGGAATCTGAAAATTAAAAGAATATGAAAATAGAATAAGAAAAGTATAATAATATAAGCTATGGAATTGTGGTAGCTTCTTTGCAGGGGAATCTGTCTCTGCAGGTTAACAGCGAAGTTCATGGTATAAACAACCAGAAAATCTAGTTGTTTTACAATCACTGCAAGGTTCACCTCACAAGACAAAGATGAGGGAACGAAAAGGTAAGGGCTGGAATTTTCTGCTCCTTCGGTATGTTTCTGGTTTTTTGTGTTTGCAGGAAAGCACTAAAGGGGCAATCAAATCATATTCCTTGGAATTAAAAGAAGGCTATAACTAGCAAGAGTCTGTAAAATTTTGTCAAGTCTTGTGTTATGTTTTTTTCACCAGCGTTTAATCATGTAGAAAGGGTTTAGAAGTCTGAAAGTTATAGAATCATGTGTTTGTATTAAATAAAAGGTCCTAGGAGAGGTAAGTGTCTAGTCTAGGAGGTCGGCAAAGATCAGGATGCTGCAAAGTGGCTTGGAAATGGCTCTCAAGATGTGAATCTAAAGCTATATCGGTAGAAGAGGAAAGCTTCGGTAGAATATGTGCAATAAGGTTGAAAGGAATTTGGCAAAGTTGGAGAAATTCCTGTTATTTTTTTTGCAGGAAATATATTACAACATAGAAAAATAGGAAGGATGTTCCAGGAAGCGCTAGAAAGATAAAAGAAGGAAACTCATTTTAGTAAAGAGTAAAGTTAAGATTGATGACTTACTTAGAGTTTTTATGTTATTTCAATAGTGTTAGGAAGATTATATTATTAGTCTTTAGAAACGGGGAATGGATGTAAGAGGGTAAACGGTAGAAGTAGTTTGAACAAACGGTATTCCTCTGCCAAAAGAGAGGGCTATAAATAATAAACAAACTAAAAAAAAAAGTAAATGTAGTTATAAATAGTTACATATAGTTAACCTTATAGTTATATATAGATATATGCATACAAGTAGTTATAAGTAGATATACATAAATGTATACAAAGTTATAAATAAATATATAGCTTTACATATATGTATACATAATTAAAAATAAAGTTTATTTATTTATATAGAGTTTTTTAAAGTTTAACAAATATTTATTTATAGTTATACACATATAGGTAAACATTATGTTGTATGTTTTTTTAGATATAATTATAAATAGAGTTACATGTGGTTATACATATAGTTATATGTATAGTTAAACTTATATTTATACATGTATATATATATATATATTTTTTCATATAATTTCATATATTTATACATTTAATTATGTATAGGTTTGGATATACTAAAATACATTTTTTATACTAATATATAAAAATGTATATTAAATATACATTGTTAATTATATATTTAAATATAGTTATGTATAAAGTTTTTATAGTTATACATATAGCAAGATAGAATTATTTATACTTATAGTTAATTATACATATAATATATATTTTAATAAAAAATTATATATCGTTAAACATTTAGTTATATATATATATATATATTCACATGAGTAGTTATATTTAGTTTTACATAAATTTATACAAAGTTATAAACAAATATTTAAATTTATAATATGTATACACATATGTATAAATAGTTATAAATATAGTTATATTTAATTATATAAACTTTTATTTAGTTTTACAAATATTTATATATAGTTATACACATATAATTAAACATAATGTTGTATGTTGTTCTACATGTAATTGTAAATATAGTTACATGTGGTTATACATATAGTTACACATAAAGTTATACTTATATTTATACATAGGTATATCATATAATTTTATATATTTATACATATAGTTATGTATATGTATAAATATGAAAAAATACATTTTTATATACTAATATATACAAATGAATATTATATATGAGTTGTAAATTATATATTTAAATATAGTTATGTATAAAGCTTTTATAGTTATACTTATAATAAGTTACAATTATTTATAGTTATGTGTTATTATCCATATAGTATATATAGTTATAAATATTTTTATTTAGTTAAACATATAGTTATATATAAATATATTCATACAAATAGTTATACATAAATATATAACGTTATAAATAAATATATAGATTTACATATATGTATACATAGTTATAAATATAGTTATATTTAAATATATAAAGTGTTATATAGTTATACAAATATTTATATATAGTTATACAACTATTTATATATAGTTATACACATATAGTTAAACATAATGTTGTGTGTTATTATAAATTTAATTATAAATATAGTTACATGTGGTTATACATATAGTTACACATATAGTTATATATATATATTAATACATGTATGCATATATATATTTTTCATATAATTTTATATATGTATGCATATAGTTATCTATAGGTATATATATGGTAAAATACATTTTTATATACTAATTTATAAAAATATATATTAAATATATGTTGTTAATTATATTTTTAAATATAGTTATGTATAATATTTTATAATTATACATATAGTCAAAGATAATTATTTATAGTTATATGTTCTTATACCTTTGGGATTCAATTGCAAAAAGACACAAGATAGAAAACAAACAAGTTCAGCTTGTAACAAATCAGAACAAAGTAAATGCGATCTAGTATTTCAGGCGTGCAATATATAAATATAAATACAATTTGAATCACCCTAGAAACAGGTGATGTCATCCACATAACAGAACAAAACTCATGCAAAATAGGCAACGATTAGATCCACATCCAAATATGTCAACAAAGTTTGCCTCATCCTACTAAAATTTTGTATGATTTGCTGGCAATGTAATTGAAAAACTAATCAAGACCCTCATAGAGGCCCTCACCACAGGTAGTACAAGTGCTCTGAATGTGCCAATGGCATTGGAGAAGAGAGTGAAGTCCTAGTTGTTAGTAATTTTAGCTACATTCATCGCATTGGGAAGATCTTTCTTATTGGCAAACCCTAGCAAAACTACATCTCAAAGCTTTTCCTTGTTTAGCATCCTATGCAACTCATCTCTGGCTTCAACAACTTGATATTTAACTTTGCTGTCCACCACAAATATGAGACCTTCGATATTTTGGAAGTAATCCCTCCAGAAAGGGAAAATCTTGTCGACCCCCAACATCCCACGCAGTGAAATTGATGTTTTTGTATTCAACAATCTCTACATTGAAGACAAGAGTAGGAATTGTGGTGACAATTTAACCAAGCTTCGACTTATACAGAATGGTTGTCTTAACTCCATCATCAAGACCTAGCATTAAAATCCTCATCTACTTGTTGGCAAACAGCCTGCTGAATAGCTTTGTGAAGATAAACCTCATTTATTCCACTAAATCTCAATCCCTTTGTCGTATGGTAGTAAAGAGATCTGATGAGAGAAAGAAACAGAATCAATAAATCTCAAGAGATGGTCACCGGAGAGGGAGGTTAACCTCTATATGTTCTTATACGTTTAGTATATATAATTAAAAATAGAGTTATATATAGTTAAACATATAATTATATATAGATATATTCATACAAGTAGTTATAAGTATTTATACATAAATATATACAAAGTTATAAATAAATATATAAATTTAATTATATGAATACATATAGGTATACATATATACAAATATAATTATATTTAATTATATAGAGTATTACATAGTCATACAAATATTTATATATAGTTATACACATATAGTTATAAATATGTATGTAGTTAAAGATATACTTATATATAACATTTTTATAGTTATACATATAGTAATATACAATTATATATAGTTATATATTATTATACATATGATATATTTTGTTAAAAATATAGTTATTTAGAATTACTCATATAGTTATAAAATATTATATAGTTGAAAAAATAGTTATATATAGTTATTAATATAGTTATAAAAAATAGTTTACATAGTTACAAATATAGTTAAATATAATTCTGAAGAGTTTTATAAATTTATATAATATTTATAAATAGTTATAACATACTATAATAACAACAAATTCTAAAATGCCCAATTGAATTACACCACTATAGAGAAAGAACTTGCATCAAAAATCTTTTTTCTTGGTAAATTAATATCATATTTAGTTGAAACCAAAGTCATAAAATATACTAAAAATTCTATAATCAAATATGTCATAGAAAAGATATATGTCAGGCCTAGATTGATTTGATGTATTTTACTATTACAATAGTTTGAACTAAAGATATTAGATAAGAAATGTACATATAAACAAAATTAAAAATAGCTTATCAAGACTAGAAAAAAAAGATAGAAGAGTTGTTGAAGAAGATATTAGATAGAATTTTTTATTTGAACAAATTATAGTATTGAATGAAAATGTAACTCCATGATATGTAGTATTGAATGAACCTTATCATTGCAAGTAGTAATCTGATCAAGTTTTGAGGCAAAGTGTTATAGATGGGAAATTAGTAGTATCTTGCAATAATGTCACTTTTTGCTTCTGCTCTCACGAATTTGTGTATCATTTTAATATTTATGTGCTTAAGTATTTTTCTTCTCATTATTAATGATGATATTTACATATATATGTATGAATATAATGTGCATATACACTGCCTTACACACATACACACATTTATACATCCATATACATTAGTATACATTATATATTAGCATACACATTTTTGTATTGTGTATATATTCACACATGTATCTACATTTTAAAAGTAGTGTGTATATACTTGTATGCATGCATATACTACTTTACACCTACACAAACACAAACATATACCTATATAAGTAATATATTTTTAAAGGTACACATGAAACTATTATATATGTGTGTATGTGTGTGTGTAAATGTATTTAAAATTTTTTGATTTTAAAAATTTAATTAAAATAAAATATTATATATTGTACACAATTTATAAAATATTATAAATTCTTTATATTTAAAACAAATATTTGTTTGTTTGTGTGTATTAAGCATATTAATGCATAAAATGAAATTATGGATTAAATATATAAACTTATATTTTATTCAAATTGTTGTTTTTTTAATATTTCTATTAAAATAACTATCATTATACTCATATAAATAAATGAAGTTGGCATATTTGTAAATTATTTTGGTTTTACAATAATATTAAAAATTAAAATATAGTTTATAAATAGATAATATTGTTTTTGTTTTTCTATATAATTTTTTTATTAAAATATTAATGTCTGATAAATTTTTACCTATTATTTATTGTTATTAATAAATTTTTAGAAACTTTACAATTCAAACAAATATAATGCAGTGCATATAAATTACATGCATTTATTATTTTGTAAAAAATCAATTATTTCTTTAATTATGTTCAAAAAAAATAGATTACCAAATAAATACAAGAGTTAATTTTTCTACAAGTAATTATTTTTTTTTATTTTATTCAAAATATATAAATGACCATTAAATATATGAATTTGTTTTTTTAAATAATTATTTTTAAATTTTTTTTTTCAAATTCAATACATTACAATATTTTTTTTGTAATTAATAGATATATTTCAAACATTATTTATTTATAATAAATATAACATATTAAATATTATGAAGTGAAAATTTTATTCTGTAAATAAATTTTATTTTTAAAGTTTTATCTTTGTAAATTGAAACTATATCACATATATATTTTTAGAAATTTTTTATAATATTTATTACACAAGCATATTATTATTTGTTTTAAAATTTACAATATGAATTTTAACAAATGCACATTTTATTAGAAATCAATTTTAGTTAAATGAATTAAATAAAACAAAAATGCAAACCCTAAACATATTAAATCATAATGATTTATACACACATATAAAATTAGAATTAAAAAACATTTAAGATTGAAAAAATTAAATTTAAGATTATAAAATATATGGGGAAATGTTAAAGATTTATACAATATCCAAAAAAAACTTGTATAAATGAGATGAATGATATGAATGGATATTAAGTTTATGAAGCTTATAGATATACATGTAAATGTAGTTATATATATTTTTTCATGTAATTAAATATAATTAGAGATATGGTTATGTATAGGTATTAATGTAGATAAATACATTTATATATAGTAATATGTTGATATACATATTGTTAAATACATTTATATATAATTATATATATATATATATGTACGTATATTAAAGAGATTTTGTTATATTTATATATAGTTATGTTTATGTATACTATTTTTATAGCTATAGATATAATAAAATACACATATATAAGAAATTCGAATTATATCACACATGCATATTGATGTATAGTTATGTTTAAATACACTTATATAAAATACACTTAAGTTTATGTATACTATTTATGTATACTGTTTATATATAGTTATGTATATTGATGTAGATATCAAGTCGGCATACCTTATTCTGTTTATCTATTCTATTTATGTATCCTGTTTATATGTAGTTATGTATATTAATGTAAATAAATATATTTATTTATAGTAATATGTTGATGTACATATTGTTAAATACATTTATATATAGTTATATATATATATATTAAATATACATTGTTATATTTATATATTGTTATGTTTATGTATATGATTATTATAGTTATAGATATAGTAAAATACACTTATATAAGAAATTCAAAGTATATCACACATGCATATTGATGTATAGTTATGTTTAATATAAAATACACTTATGTTTATGTATATTGTTTATGTATACTGTTTATATATAGTTATTTATATTGATGTAGATATCAAGTTGGCATATGTTATACTATTTATATATACTATTTATGTATACTATTTATGTATACTATTTAAGTATAATGTTTATATATAGTTATGCATATTAATGTAGATAAATACATTTATATATAGTAATATGTTGATATACATATTGTTAAATACATTTATATATAGTAATATATATATATATATATATGCATATTAAATATACATTGTTATATTTATATATAGTTATGTTTATGTATACCATTTTTATAGTTATAGATATAGTAAAATACACATATATAAGAAATTCGAATTATATCACACATGCATATTGATGTATAGTTATATTTAAATATACTTATATAAAATACACATATGTTTATGTATCCTGTTTATGTATACTGTTTATATATAGTTATGTATATTGATGTAGATATCAAGTCGGCATACCTACCGTGCACCATCAACTTCCACACATTTAGAATGCATTATATCACAAATAAATGAAGTATGTATACGAATAAGTTTATATAAGCAATCCAAGCATACCTTGGTGATTAATGAGGAAGAATTTCAGTAAAAGAAATAATAGAATCAAAATGCACATGCTTGCATTAAGATAATCGATGAAGAATTAGGTTATAAAACATCCCTCAAATCAATAACAAATTATTATTTATCTCTAATTAAGTTTTGATGCGTCGATGTCAAGAGATAAATCATGGACTGTGGTGGATTTGCACTTCACTTGTTAGAGTTGTCTCTCGAGTCTTGACTACAAGTGAATATATATATTACAAAAATATTTATATTTTTAATTATTAAAACATTAAATAAACAATATATATATATATATAATACAAAAAGAATCATTTATTTTATTTAGTATCAAAAATTTTTCAATAAAATTAATGTGCGTGTAGCAAGGTACACATGAAAAACAAACACCTTATAATTTTTTATTATAATATTAATTAAACAATAAATATATAAATAATTTAAAAAATATATATATGCTTAGCCTTATAAAAAAATATCAAATAGCTACAAAATAAATAAACTTCATATAATAAGACTTACATGAAAAGATGAATTGTCTTCTAGCCACTCTCATAAGAGTTATAAAATACACTTAATTTTAAAAATATATAAAAATTTATATTTTATGGTTATAAATTTTTAAGAATTCATATTAATTTTTATGATGATAATATGAAATAATTTTAAATAGATAAAATTTCATATTAGTTGATATCATTAATAATTTTTTAAATTCAAAAAATTACTTAAAGTGAGAAGATAATTAAAAAAAGTTATATTTATTATTTTAATAAATACTTAATATTAAAAGCTAATAGTAAAATTATTTCTCAATTATTTAATTCTTATAAATTTTAGTAGGGGCCCACATTTATGTTTTTATTTTAAAATATTAATTTATTTTTTTTAACTTTATTGAAAAATTTTATATTTTTTTTTATATTTCAAGATTTTTAAATTTTGTATTAATGATTTTATTAAAAGTTTCCTATAATCATAAAATTTTTTTATACTTATAATAATATTAATATTTACTAGTTTATTTGTCAATTCAAATATTTTTGAATATATTTTTTATTTTATAATACAATGAATAATCTTATATTTATATTAGTAGAAATTTTAGTGTATGTTAATTTAATTTTTAAAATATCGAAAAAAATTATTATAATTATGAATTAATTTTGTAATGTTACTTTAATACAAATTTTAAAGTTTCTTAATTAATAAGTTTTGAAAATTTTTTGTATAATTTTTTTAAAAATTAATACATCATAAAAAAAGTTATTTTAGTCCTTATTTATATAATTTTTTTTGTATTATCTATTTGTCTATTTATTTTTAATCTATTTTTTAATCTATCTATTTATCTATTTATCTATCTATCTATCTTTATATATGCTTTTTTATCTTTCTGTATATTTATTTTTCGACCTGTATGTCTATCTGTCTGTCTATTTTATCACTATCTATCTATCTGTATATCTACTATCTATCTATCTTTTTTTGTGACTATCTATCAGTATATATTTTTATCTATCTATATATCTATCTGTCTATTAATCTGTCTAACTAGCTCTCTGTCTATATGTCAAAATATCTTTATTTCTCACTATCTATTTGTCTATCTATATATCTATTTAACTATCTATCTATCTATCACTCAAGCTAAATGTATTTTATCTATCTTTCTATCTATCTTTCTATATGTCTATCTATTTGTTTGTCTATCTACTTTTTTTTAAGTTTGTTTTATTAATATTAACCCTCTCTTTTGGCGGAGGAATACCATTTTTACAACCTACATGCTTGCTACCCAATGCCCTTTACACCCTTCATATCTTATATACCCCTATCGGGTATTATCTAATGAGACATGCATACAAATTAACAAGTAATCATACATTTCACTTGCATCAAAACATTTAAACTGCTTGTGAATATGAATATGCTATGAGTAAAATCTTTGCTTTTTGTATATCATTAGTAACTTCAATCTGATCCTTTAATGCTTTTTATTGCCTCTTATGTTGTCCCTTATGCTGCCCTTTAAACTTCTCTTTTATTGCGTCTCTTGGAGCCTCCAATAATGCCTCTTTAGCTATCCCCGAGCCTCTTTAACTGTCTTCCTAAACCTCTTAAAGTCCTCCATTTCCTGTCTTTCAGCTTCTAATCTGAAACAAAAATTCTTTCTCCCCTTGTCCCGATTAACCCTCCCCTTAACAAAGATTTTGGAAATAAAATAAACATCAACAACAACCGCTTCTTCTTCCTTCCCGTTCCAGCACCTCGAAGTGGCAAAACCTCCTTTCTTGTCTTTACCACTACCAATATTGAGTTGTCTGCAATATTTCCTACAAAACAGTAAAAATATACAAAAAACCCCCCCTCTATACATGCATTTAATAACCTAACCCTAACTCTTCTGCCCAATCTATATTTGCTACCTCACCCTAACATATATAGTACAGACTTTATATTTACCATCTAAACAAATAGCCCTTATTTTACTTAGATTCTGGAAGCTAAACAGAAAACACCCCTAGGACCCCTTCTCATTTTCAAATCTTTTTAGGACCAATGCTTGCACCCTTTTCAAGCATCAACTTCACCCCAAGCTTGAATCTATGATCTTAAAAATGATAGAAACAAAGAAAACAAAACAAAAAATAGATAAAACAGTAGAGCAATAAGGAAATAATCAATTAATAGTCCCCCTCAGGACCGGGGTGACCCTTATCTGAATATCTGCAGCAAAACCAAACCACAAGCAACACAAAAAGGAACAGCAACACAAGCAACAATACCTTGCACTATTACCTTGCCCTATTTCCTTGTCCTATTACAGCAGCAAGAACAGCAGCAAAACAAGGAATAGCAGAATTATCCTTATTTAAGATTCACTGTGGCTTTGTTATATAACAGCATTTATATAGTAGCGTTAAAGTCAGAATACATATTATGATATTATCTTAGCACCCTTACATTTTAGCTAACCTGCAAGGAAAGTCAAGAAACATATTTTCAAGTCCTCATTATTCTCGCCCAATCCATCAGAAAGTTGAGGCTTTGTTATTCATTTGTGATCTGTTTATTTGTTCTAATATAAGGAAAACCCATTTTATCTAAACATGCTATTCCCTTTAGTTTGTTTGGCATGAGTTTCTCATTATATTCTATATCTCCTTTGGTGGTGCCTATTTTAGATAGAATGTCCGCTAGATTATTAGCTTCTCTATATATATGTATTATTGAGACCTTCAGTTCGTCCATAAGACCAAGAATTACTTCTAGATCCTCTTCATTCCTACATAATATTTTCTTATTGATTACTATATCAACTAGTAATTTTGAGTCTACCTGAACTTCAATGTTTTTTAAGTTAAGCTGCTTACATATCTCTAACCCTGATTTTAATGCTCTAATTTCAGATTCTAAAGCCAAGGAGGCTCTACTAGATCTGGTGAAAGCTCTCTGTACTGTCCCTGTATGATCTCTTATTACCCCGCTTCCTCCTGCTATTCCAGTATCCCTGCTAAAACTCCCATCCGTATTAAGTGAGAGTTTACCAACTGGCGGAGCATTCCACTATATACATTTAGCCCATTGCTGTTTTAAAACTTTATATGTGAGATCCCATTCTTTCTCAAGCTTCTTTTCTTGTTTCATTTCCTGAATAACTATCGGTTTTATTAGTGATATATTACATATCTCCTTTCTAATATCTTTTATAATTTCTGTTAAATTCATCCTTATATTTTCAAATTTACTTTTGTTTCGAGATTTCCATATACACCAAATAATTAGATGCGGCAGTTTTTGATTAAGCCATTTCCTGGTGGGGCTTTTCGTGTTCTCCTTTTCCCATTTTATAACTTTATCTATTAATCCATCTTCTATTTTACATATTCTTTTTTCCCCTTACATTTCTTTCCATATTTCTGCTGCGATGGGACCATTAGAAAGCAAATGATCAGTGGTTTCAACCGCTTGTGAACAGCATTCGCATCTTGATGCCATGTTTATTCCTTTCTTTTGTTCTATCTACCGGTATAGCATTCATTAAAGCCTTCCATGTGAAGGAGCACATTTTTTGCGGTATGTTTTCTTGCCATACCCATTTAAATAGAGTTTGAGCCGGTTTTTTCTTTCTGACCAAGTCTTTTTCCGACTTGAGGGAAAAGTTTCCTTGTGGTGTTAACGTCCATTTCCAGCCGCTCCTCTTTTGTATAGAGTGTGAGTCTACAATCTATTTTTGTTTTACCATTGACTTCCAACTGTTCGAGACTTTCTTAGTGGTCTTATTCTTGTTATCTAAATATCTTGCCCTCATATATTTAGCACAAAAATTATCGCTTTCTTTAAGTCTCCACCAGCTTTTACAGTCCCAGGCAGCTGCCGAGACCTGGAGGCTCATTAGACCTAATCCTGCTTCCTCTTTTGGATAACAGATACTTTTCCAGTCCTTCCAATGTAGTTTATTTATGCCTTGTTTTTTACCCCATAAGAAGTTGGCCATTTCCGATTCGAGTTTTTTAATAAATTTCTTAGGGGGGTGTATCACTGATAATATGTGCGTTAGCGTGCTTTGTAATACATGTGACAGCAGCGTTATCCTCCCCCCAAATCATAGTAACTTTCTTTCCATCCTGCTATTTTCTTTCTTAGTTTGTCTTGAAGGTAACTTAGATATTCTTCCTTCAACCTTCCCTCATATATCGGACAACCTAAATACATTAATGCCCCTTTAATTTCTGCAAATCCTATAATACTTTTTATTTTAACTACTAACTTTAATTTTGCATTTTTAGCAAGCATGAACTGACATTTACTTTTATTAACCATTTGGCCTGTCTCTTTTTCAAAAATTTGGAGAAGATCCATAAGATTCATTAAAGACTTTATGCTAGCATTTGTAAATATTATAAGGTCATCTGCATAAGCTAAACAGCCTATTCTAGGTGTATTCCTTGGTTGTCTGAATGACAATATTTTACCTTCGGATATTTCTTATTCAAGTTACGTATTAACAATTCTAAATAGATATCAAAAAGAAGAGGGGATAACGGATCCCCTTGCCTTAAACTTTTATTTGGTTTAAATTCTTCACTTAACTTACCATTTACCAGGACTCTTACCCAAGTACTTGAAATGCATCTATATATTAGATCTATGGTCAGCTCAGAAAAGCCGAACCTTCTTAACACAAAGCAAAGGGTATCCCATTCTACTCTATCGAAGGCTTTCGATAGATCTAATTTGACCACTATGTTTTTTCCTCTAGACTTACTTCCTATTTCTTTCATCATTTCTGATGCAAGCTTTATATTTTCTATCATTAATCTATTTTTAACGAAGCCCGTTTGTTCCTGAGATATTATTGAAGGTAAAATTAAGCTCAGCCTATTTTGTAATATTTTTGCCAGTATTTTATAAATACCATTGCATAAACTTATTGGTCTATAATCCTCACATTTCTGTGGTGATTCTTTTTTTGGAATTAATACTATAAAAGATTTTGCCCATACTTTTGGGATTTCCGCACCTACAAAAAAACTTGCAATTGCAGGGACTAGCTCAGTTTTAATCGTATCCCAGTTTACCTGAAAAAAATAATTGTTCCAACCATCAGGTCCTGCTGCACTATCTTTATCCAGACTAAAAATAGCCTCTTTAACTTTTGGTTCTTCTGGGATCAATTCCATTAATTGATTTTGAGCTTCCGTAATGGTCACCCTAATCTCTTGCATTAGAGAATTATCTGTCCTACATGACTGACTACATAGTTGATTTTCAAAAAAATTTTTAAAGAGAGCTCCAATTTCCTTTTCATTTTTTACCTATTTTCCTTCTTTGTTTATTAGACCTTTAATTTTATTTTTTTGAGATTTTATTTTAGACATACTATAAAAAAATTTGGTATTACGATCCCCATCTTTTAACCATTTTATTTTTGCTCGTTGTTTCTAGTAAATTTCTTCCATGTGTAGTTTCAATCTCAGTTCTCCTTTAGCCTTACTTAATTCTATCCGAGTTTCATTATTATTAGTGGAGTCAAAATCTTGCTCCAGCTTGGCTACTTTTTCTTCTAGTTTTTTTAGCTCCTGATTTAATTTCCCAAAAACCTCTTAATTCCATGTTTTTAAACAAGCTTTTAGCCTCAGAAGTTTAATTGATAGAACTTGCATCGGTTTACCCTCTGCTGGCTCTTTCCAAGACTCTCTAACAAGTCCTGCAAAGCTCGCATGCTTTACCCACATATTTTGAAATTTAAAATTAGATGTATCACCCTGGTTTTTTTGAATCGTGATAAGCAGTGGGCTATGGTCAGAGCAAGTTCTATTTAGGTGTCTAAGCCCCATAATCCCTTGTGAGGTGACCCACTTTGTGTTACACATAATCCTATCCAGTCGAGCCCAGATGACTACTCTTTTTTTTCCAATTATTACACCAGGTATATCTCGAACCATTGAAATCTATTTCCATTAGTTTGGTAATGGCTATTGTGTCATTAAATTGCTTCATGGCTACCTTATCCGGTGGTTTGCCTCCCTTCTTTTCTTGAGGGCTTCTAATTATATTAAAGTCGCCTCCTATTATCCAAGGTGAATTTCTACTTGCTATATCTTTCATTTCTTCCCATAATGCCAACCTAGATTGTTTATCATTTTTTGCATAAACTGCTGAGATTATTTGATATGTGCTCTTATCTAATTTGAAATGTACTATTTGTTCAGTATCTTTTAATATTTCAATTTTCAATTTACTATGCCATAAAATCCAAAGTTTACTATTTAGATTAGCATAAGCCTTATTAAATCCTAAAATTACTCTATATTTATTTAGTTGATCTTGCAGGACCATTGGTCCTGCGATAATCATTAATGAGATTTTATGTTCTTTAATTAAAAGTCTTAATCTATTTATCATGGGGCTATTGGCTATTCCCCTAACATTCCAATATAGACATCTATCCATTAAAAACTACTTTAGCTTGGGCTCGAGTTGTACACTTAGATTCATAAGACATGTTAGCATATTTTTTCATATTTCTTGCTGTTTTAGGAGTGTGAGGAATTTCATACCTAATCTCCTATTATTTTACCTGTTTTCCGAGCACCATAGCCATTTGCTTTAGGGCCTCCATGGATTGGGTTCTTGAAAGATTCCCCCAATCTTCATTATAAATATGTATATCGTCCTTTGCTTTCAACTCAGGCTCATCTTGAGATACATCACCCTTGTGGCTTGAAGGGCAACTAAAAATTATCGATTCATCTTCAGGAAAATCCAGAAGATCCTCATCTATCCATGCATAATCATCAAGTTTTTCTTTCAATACAATTCTTGTTTTAGATGTTTTTTTATATTTTCTCTTATGTTTTACCTCCTCCCATCCTTTTATTAAACTAACATCATTTTCTATCCCCGAGTTAGTCTCTCTCAGGGGTCCTTCTTCTTGGGTAATATTTGGATAATCTGGTGGGATGCTTGAGTCCAGATCTCCCTTCGGTTGGTTTTGTTTGAGAGGTGAAGCCTCATCTTTCCTTACCCAATGCATCACCTTCCTACCTCCTCCTTTGTGCTGCTGCCCGTTGTTATGCTCTTCTTTCCCCACCTTGTACGAGAAATTTTCATGCCCGAGCCTCTTACATTTTGAACAGTAGGGAGGAAGGCTTTCGGGAATGATAGTTTGCCAAAACCCCTCGGCCTGTTCCCCTTCACCACTACCTATCCATATTATGTCAGGCAGTTTAGTTAAGAGGTTTAGCTCTACACATACACGTGCTTTGTTCGGCCTTGACATGGTTCTTGTGGCTTCATCTCGTAACATGGGCTTACCCAAACACGATGAAATTGCATAAAGAGATGTTTCAAAGAAAAGATGGAGTGGTAGAAAAGGCAATGTAAACCATACCGGAGCTATAGCCGCCTCTTCAAGAGGAGTAAAATCCTTTGTCCACTTCAGTATATGCATGGGGAAGCCGTCAACTTGCCATAATCCACGCTGCCAAAGGCGATATTGATCTTCCAGTAGAGAGCAATGCAGCACGACATGTTTGGCATCGAAATCAGCAAATTTCACATTCCCCTTGAGCTTTAAATTGTCGATGAATTTCTGAACTCCAATCGCACGAGGCCTGCCGTGAGAGAACTTACCAACGAGCGTATATTCGAAAGGTTCTAAGAGCCTTTGAGATTCTTCGCCAGAGAAGATGATGGCCGGGAGACCATTTTTGTTCCCTTGAATTCGTAAAATCGGCACAGTTCCCTTCACCATCGAGGGAAAAGACTTATTATTTAATAATAAGTCAGATTTTTCCATTCTCACCTTGAATTGGGCTTGGTTTAAGCCACAATGGTGTTTTTTTCTTTCTTTGTTGCACAATCTAACAGTTACACAAAACTATACCCCTATTGTATCAAACAGCAATTCACGAAGCAATTTGCACACTAAGTCCCTCAACTATTCCCACAACAATTTATTCCAGGTAATAGCTAGAGAGAAAAAGCGAGAGGATTTTCGCGAGAATAACAGATTATTCCAGAAAATCACATAACAGTTTATTCATACATTTGTTATTGTTCATGTTCCCATAATAGTATTCCCATAACAGTTACACTTAATAACACTTTGCAAATATAACAAGATGGTTCTCCCAACTGTATCAAAAAATCATTCGACAACCAGTTTATTCAAGGTATTCGTTATTGTTTTCCAGGTAGTTCACAAAGCAATTAACGCTGATGGTTCTCCCAAATAACAGTTTATTCAAGATGTTCGCAAAATAATCACGAGAGAACCTGTAACGAAAGCAATTCACTAAGTGATTTGCACAATAAATCATTCGACAAATTCACATACCCATTTGTTTATTCGAGATATTCGCAAGATAATACGTTAGAGAAAAAATTACGAGAGAACCTATATCAAAAGCAATTCACGAAGCAATTTGCACAATAATTCATTCAACAAATTCACATAACAGTTTGTTTAAGATAAACCTAGAGAGAGAAAATCTAGAGAAATCCGCAGGAGAGTTTTCGCGAGAGCTAGGTTTTATAGCCCTTTAAATCCTTGCTATGATTTAGAGAAGAATAGTTTGTCTATATACTTGTCTATCTACTTGTCTATCTATCTTTGAATCTATCTTTCAATCAATCAATCTATCTATCTATCATTCTATATGATAATCTATCTATTTGTCTATTTGTCTATCAATCAATCAATCTATATATCTATCTATCTTTCTGTCTATCTGTATGTATATCTATCTGTCAATTTGTCTATCTATCTGCTTGTCTATCTGTTTATCTATCTATCTATCTATCCATGTGTTTATCTATGTGTCCATCTATTTGTTTATCTGATTATCTAAATGATCTATCTATCTATCTATCTATATGACTGTCTATCTATCTATCTTTTTATCTATCTATATGACTGTCTATCTATTTATCTTTTTATCTATCAACCTATCTACCTAACTTTGTGTCAATTTGTCTTTCATTCTTTCTATCTATTTATGTGTCTCTCTAGATGTCTATTTTTATGTCTATCAATCTATCTATCTATTTGTATTGATATCTAACTCTTTATCTATGTTAATATATATCTATCTATTTGAATTTCTATATGTCTATCTAATTATCTATCTATGTGTCTATCTATATGTTTATCTGAATATCAATCAATCTATCTATCTATATGGAAATCTATCTGTCTATCTTTTATCTATCTATCTATCTATCTATCTACCTAACTTTGTGTCAATTTGTATGTCAATCTTTCTATCTATTTGTCTATATATCTATATGTTTATTTTTATGTCTATCTTTATGTATATCTATCTATCTATTTATTTATTTGTCTATTTATCTATCTAACTATTTGTATTGATATCTAACTCTTTAACTATATTTCTATATATCTATCTATTTGCATTTCTATTTGTCTATCAATATATCTATCTATGTGTTTATCTGTGTGTCTATATGTCTGTATATCTATATATTTATCTATCTATCTTTCTGTCGATCTATCTATTTATCTATCTATCTATCAAACTATATATATGTGATCTATTTATCTATCTATTTATCTTTTATCTATATATCTATTTGTATTATTATTTGTATACCTATCCATCTATCTATCTCTCTATCTATCTCTATATCTATGTATCTATTTATCAATCTATTTAACTATTTATCTAACTCTCTAATAATTTTTTTATCTATATCTCTATCTTTCTATCTATCTATTAGTAAATCTCTCTATCTACATATCAATCAATATATCTGTATATTTATATGTTTATCTATCTATCTATATATCTATCTATCTTTATATCTGTATATTTATTTTTCTATCTATTTATCTATCTATCTATCTATCTATTTGTTTATCTATCTTTTTATCTATATATCTAACTATTTGTCTATCTATATATCAATCGATCTATATGTCTATCAATTAATCTATCTATCTATCTTATCTTTCTTTCTTTGCTTTCGATATATATGTCTATCTATCTGTCAATCTATCAATCTATCTATCTACCTACCTTTCTAATAATCTATCTATTTATCTATCGATCTATCTTTCTATCTATCTGTCAATATAGGTGTTTATCTATATATCTATTTATTAATTTATTTGGCTATCAATATATCTATTAATCTATCTATCAATTTGTCTATCAATCTATTTATAAATCTATCTATAATGTATCAATCAATCTATCAATCAAACAGACTATCTATCTCCATATTTTTATATCAATCAATCAATATGTCTACCTATCTTTCTATCTATTTATATATTTATCTATCTGTCTATCTTTTCATCTATTTATCTATCCATATATCGATCTATATATCTATCTATTTATCTGTCTATCTTTCTATCTTTCTATCTAACTATCCTTCTATTTATCTATCCTTCTATCAATATATCTATATATGTGTCTATCTGTCTATTTATCTATCTATCAATCTATCTATCTGTCTATCTCTCTGTCATTCTTTCTATCTAACTATTTTACTATCTATCCGTCAATCTATTTGTCTATCTAACTGTCTATCTATCTAACTATCTATTTGTCTATCTATCTATCTATCTATCCGTCTTACTGTCTATCTATTTGTTTATCTATCTATCTATCTAACTAACTATCTATAATCTATCAATCAATCAATCTATCTATTTGTACATCTATTGTCTAACTAACTAACTATCTATCTATCTATCTTAATATATCTATGGGTCTATCATTCAATCAATAAATCTATCTATATCTTATCTATCTATTAATCTATCTGTCTATCTATATATTTTCCATATATTTATTTGTCTATCTATTTGTTTATCTATCTATCTATCTTCTCTCTATATATTGGTCTATATATTTCCTATCTATCTAATTATATATCTTTCTATCAATCTGTCTATATCTATCAATTTATTTTTATATCTAAAATGTCTTTCCTATCTATATATATATATATATATATATCTATTATATCTATCTATATATCTATCTATTTGTCTATCTATCTCTATATCTATCTGTCTATATATTTTTCTATCTATATGTCTATATATCTTTCTATCTTATTAGTCTGTCTTTATATCTTTCTTTCTTTCAATCTATCTATTAATCTATCTATCTATCTATTTGTCTATATATCTATCAATAAATTTATCTATATATCTATCTATATATCTATCTTTTTATCTATCTATATATCTTTTTTTTCATCTATATGTTTATCTTTCTATTTATCAATCTGCATATCTATGTCTATCTAACTATCCTTCTACCTATTTATCTATCTATCTATTTGTCTATCTTTCTATATATATATATATATATATATATATATATATATATTATTTATCTATCTATCTATAAGTATATCAATCTGTCTATCTATCTTTCTATCAATCATTCTATCAATCTATCTATCTATAAATTTGTCTTAAAATATGTCTATCAATCTATCTATTATTCTAATTAACAATCTGTCTATAAATCTATTATTTAACTATATACATATCTATCTATCTATCTGCATTTCTATCAATCTATATATCTACCTATATATATATATATATATCGATCTATCTGACTGTCTATTTATTCATCTATCTATCTATCTATGTATCTAT
>JAREIK010002629.1:638917-655266 GCA_029783825.1 Sapria himalayana | reverse complement strand
CCTCTTCTTCATTTTATACTTATTCTTATTTTTACTACTCTTTTTCTTCCTCCTACTCTTCTTCATATTATTCTTCCCCTTCTTCTTCTATCTATTCTTCTTTTTATTCTTCTTCCTCTTATTGTTGTTATTCTTCTTCTGAATGTTCTTTTAATTGTTTAGAATTCTTTTATTATTATTATTATTATTATTCTTCTTCTTCTTCTTCTTTTTCTTCATCAATTTTTCTTATTCTTGTTTTTTATATTTTTCTTCTCCTCTGTTCGATTCTTCATCTTCTTGTTCTTATTCTTGTTATTCTACTTTTTCCTCTTCTTTTTCTTCTTTCACTTCTACATTTTCATACTCTTCTTCTTCCTCTTATACTTTTTCCTACTCTTCTTCCTCTTATACTTTTTCCTACTCGTCTTCTTGTTCTTATACTTTTTCCTACTCTTCTTCTACCATACTCCACTTCATCTTCTTTTTCTTATTTTTATACTTCTTTATTATTATTATTATTGTTGTTGTTCTTCTTCTTCTTCTTATTCCTCCTCTTTTTCTTATTCTTTTTCTTCTCTCTTTTCTTATTCTTTTTCACCTTTTTCTTCTGCAATTTTTTATCCATTCTTTTTGTTGGTATTCTCACTCTTCTTTTATTTATTTTTCTTCTTCTAATTCTTCTTTTTCTTCTTCTTCTTCTTGTGAATCCTCTTCTTCTAGTTTTAAATCATCATCATCTTCTTCTTCTTCTTTTTATTATTATTCTTTTTCTTTTATTATTATTATTATTATTATTATTCTTATTCTTCTTCTTCTTTTTTATATATTTTTTTTATTATTTCTCTTCTTCATCTTTCTCTTCTTCTTGTTCTTCTTCTTCTTCTTATTCTTCATATTCATTTTCTTCTTTTTCTTTTTTCTTTACTACTACTTCTTCTTATACTACTAATATTATTATTATTCTACTAAAACAACTATTTCTTCTACTTTTTCTTCAAATTATTTTTTTTCATCTTCTTCCTCTTCTTCTTTTTCTTCATATTCTTCTTCATCGTACTTCTATTTTTATTCTATCTCTTATTCTTATACTTATTCTTATTCTTCTTCTTATTTTTATACTTTTTCTTCTTCATCTTTTTCTTTTTATTTTTCTTCCAATTCTTTTTTTTTCTTGCTCATATTCTTCCTTTTATTCTTCTTCATCTTTTTCATATTATTATTCTTCATCTTATTCCTCTTCATATTATCCTTCTTCTTTCTATTCATATAACCCTTCTTCTTTCTCTTCAAATTATCCTTCTTCTTCTCCATCTTCTTTCGCATCTTTTTCTTTTTCTTCTTCATATCCTCTTCTTCGACTTCTTCTTCTTCTTCTTCTTCTTCTTCTTCTTCTTCTACTTCTATGTCTTCTCGTTCTTTTTCTACTTATTTACTTCTTCTTCTTCTTCTTCTTCTTCTTACTATTATTATCATTATTTTTTTTAATTATTCTTTTTCTTCTACTTTTTCTTTCTCTTTTATTTTTCATCATCTTCTTCATTTTTATTATCTTTTTTATCCTCGTCTTCTTCTTATTCTTCTTATTCTTCTTCTTCTTTTTCATATTCAACTTCATATTCATTTATTTATCTTCTTTATCTTCTTCTTATTCTTTTTACTTTTTCTCTTCTTTTCTTTTCCTCTGATTCTTCTTCTTCTTTTTCATCTGATTATTATTATTATTATTCTTCTTCTTCTTCCTCTGATTCTTCTTCTTCCTCCTCCTCCTCTTCTTCTTTTTCTTGCTCTTATCATGCTCCTTATTGTTATTCTTCATCTACTCTACTTTTTCTTTTTTTTCTTTTTTTTTTCTTCATCTTCTACATCTTATTTTTATTCCTTATTCTTCTACTACTACTACTACTATTATTTGTTCTTTTCTTGTTGTTCTTCTTCCTCTTTTTCTTATTATTCTTCATCCTCTTTTTCTTCTTATTCTTCTTCCTCTTTTTCTTCTTCTTCTTCTTCTTGCTTTTCCTCTTCTTCATCCTCCTCTTTTTTTTTATTTACTTCTTCTTCTTCTTCATATTCTTCACCTTCTTCCTCTTCTTCTTCTTTAATTTCGTCTTCTTCTTCTTCTTCTTCCTCCCTATCTTCTTCTACCTCTTCTTTTTCTTCTTCTTTTTCCTCCTCCTCTACTTCTTCATCTACTTGTTGTTCTTCTTTTTTTCCTCTTATTTTTCTTCAATTTCTTCTTCTTCTTCTTCTTCCTCTTCTTCTTCTTCTTCTCCCTCTTCTTTTTCTTCTTCTTTTTCTTCTTCTTTTTCTTCCTCCTCTACTTCTTCATCTACGTGTTCTTCTTCTTTTTTTTCTCTTATTTTTCTTCTACTTCCTCTTCTTTTTTTCTTCATCTTCTTGTTTTTCTTCATGTTCTTATTCTTCTTCCTCCTTTTCTTCTTTCCCTTTTTCTTCCTTAACTTCTTCTTCATCCTCTTCTTTTTTTTCTTATTCCTTTTTTTCTTTCTTCTTATTCTACTACTCCTTCTTCTTCTATTTTCCTTCTCCATCTTCTACTTCTTCTTATTCTTTTTTTTCTCTTTTTACTCTTCTTCTTCTTACTCTTTTTTTTCATATTTTGCTTCCTCTTCTTCTTCCTTTTTCTCTTCCTCTTCGACTTTCTCTTCTTCTTGCACTTCATATTCTTCCTCTTCTTTTTCCACTTCTAGTTCTTTGTCTTCATCTTCTTCACTTTCTTCTTCTTTTTTTTCCCATCTTATTCGTCATCATCATCATCATCATCATATTCTTCTTCTAATTCTTCATCATCATATTTTTCTTCTACTACTACTACAACTACTACAACTTCTTCTTCTATTACTATTTCTTCGACTACTAATTATTCTTCTTCTACTTCATATATTTCTTCTTATTCTTCTACATCTTCTTTTGCTACTTTTTCTTCTTCTTATTCTTCTTCATCTTATTCCTTCTTCTTATCCTTCTACTAATTCTTATCTTTCTAATTCTTCTTTACCTTCTACCTTCTATTTAATCTTCTTCTTCTTCTTCTTATTCCTCTACTTCATTATCTTCTTCTTTTTTACTTTTTCTTCTTCTTTTTCTTCTTCTTCTTCTTTTTCCTCTTTTTGGTTCTTCCTCTTCTTCTTCATCATCTTCTTTCTATCTTTCTTCCTTATCTTTATTTTCTTCAACTTCTTCTTTCACTACATCATCTACTTCTTCTTCTTCTTCGTATTCTTCCTCTCGTTCGTCTTCTTCTTCCTCCTACTTTTTTTTTCTTCTTCCTCATCATTTTGTTCTTCCTCATCATCTTCTTCTTCCTCATTTTCTTCTTCTTCCTCATCTTCTTCTTTTTCCTCATCCTCCTCTAAATTTTCTTCCTCCACCTCTTCTTTTTATCATTCTCTATCTTCTTTTTATTCTTCTTTTTCTCTTTCTTCTTCTCTTTCTTCTTCTTCTTTTCCTTCTTCTCATTTTTTTATCCTTCTTCTCCTACTTATTCCTCTCCTTCTCCTACTTATTCCCCTCCTTTTTCTTTTTTTTTCTACTACTTCTACTATTATTTCTTCTTGTCATTCTTTTTCATTATGTCCTTGTTCATCATCATCTTCTTCTTCTTTTACCTCTTCTTCTTCTTCTTTTTCTTCTTCTTCTTCTTCTTCTTCTTCTTCTTTTTAAGGTTTTATTTTATTAATTATAACCTTCTCTTTTGGCGGAGGAATACCTTTGATACAAACTATCATCTACCCTTTACACCCCTTCTTAAGTGTCATGTTTGTTTTTAATCTACATTTTTAATGTGCTTTACATATTTGTCCATCCAGCTTCTCATGTCGCCTCGTGTGCCCTCACATTCTGCCGATCAAGAACCTTTTCTCTAGCAATCCTGCAAATTCTCTGCCCTGCATAAAATCAAGTGCATTATACCTATAAAATAATTCATTTGCCCGCCCTTCCCTACACAAACCATGTTACAAGTTCAGATTCTGTTGAGTTGACTTGGTGTGTTCTTTGATCGTTCCATAGATGTTCACTTTGTTTGTCCTACCTGTCATTCTTCCATCTTTTTCTGTATACATCTCCTATTCTACTTTTACATTGTATTATATTGACTACACTTAACACAGACTTACAGACTTCTTGCATAAAGAGTTATAACACAGACTTGTGGCCATTTAACACAGACTTCCAGTAAAGAAAAACCACAGAAAATAAGTATTTAACACAGACACTTAAGCATATACTCAATGAGCATAGGCGGCACAGGCACCATATAGTTCTTCGACAATGTCACAGGCAGAGGAAGACTTTAGATGCTTTTGGTTTGAACACGTATGTTCCTACAGAAACCATGTACATATATATAAATCTATTACCCTATTCCCAAGTCGCCCCCCCCCAATGTTATTTCAGCATAATCCCGGCTGCTTCTTTCCTTTTAAACCTGTAAAAATCAAGCAAGCCATGATGCATACTAGAGAAGAACTTACCGGTATATCTCTTTTAAGGATGCACCAATCACAATAATTATCACCCCTCAGGACCAGGGTGAAATTTTAAAAGAAAAATCCACGAGATAATACTTATAAGTAGGTGTGATTTTTGATCTTCCTAAAATACGGAAAGTTTTTACTATCTAGTTTTAAAATACCAGTATATTTTTTTGGTAAATTCTCTTCATTATATTCCTAGTTACCTTTCTTTCTTCCCTCTTTTGCTAATATATCTGCTAATGCATTGGCTTCTCTAAATATGTGCTTTATAAAAAAATTTAGAATTTTCATTTCGTGTAATATATCATCTATGACCTCTTCATATCTCCACGTCTTTGTTTTCTTTTTAATTAGTTTTACAACAATGTTCGAATCAATTTGAATATCTATATTTTTAATTTCTAAATTTCTACATATCTTAATTCCCTCTCTTAATGCTAATATCTCGGCATGCAGTGTCGAAGAAGCTTGCATCTTCCTTGTGAAGGCTAGAATTAGATCTCCTTCTGAATTTCTTATAACACCTCCCCCTCCTGCTTCTCCCATGTCCCTATCAAAGCTACCATCTGTATTTAAAGATATCCTACCTTGTGAAGGCTTTTCCCATTTTATACTTATTGTTTTAAATTGTTTAGATAGTTTTTCTTTTAGGTTCCAAAAGTATAAAATTTCTTTATCCATCTTCGAACCCTAAATTATTATAGGACTCGATTCTGAAATTTTTTTTGTTTCCTCTTTGATATCATTCCAGGTATCTTCTATTTTCATATTATAACATTCAAATCTACTTTTATTTCTTGACTTCCAGATACACCAGATTACTAGTAGTGGTACGTTAATTTTAATCCATTTCTGCGCTGCACCATATACTTTCAAATTAATCCATTTCTGAAGCCTACCTTTTAAAGTAAGATGTTCATATTTTAAATGCATTTCCAATCCTAATCTCTTCCATATTTCTGCTGCAACTCTACCCTATGAGAAGAGATGATCTAGTGTTTCATTTTCATTTAGGCAGCACTCACATCTAGATACCAGCTTAATTCCTTTCTTCTTTAAGTTATTATCTAATGGGATAATATTAGATAAGACTTTCCACAAAAAAGTTTTAATTTTTTTTGGATTATCATTATTTCATGCTCATTTGAATAATATTTGTTCTTTCAGCTTTTTTCTTAACACATTTTTCACTGATTTGAGCGAAAATGTTCCATCCGGACTTAACATCCATTTCCATTCTTCTTTAGAGCGGATAGAATATGTGTCAACTAATTCTTTTTGTTTCAGCATTTGTGTCCAAATTTGTGTACTTTTTCTTTTGCTTTTTACTTTATTGATGTCATCTTTTATACATTACTTTGCCCGCATAAATTTAGACCATAAACTATCATTTTCTTTCAACCTCCACCATCTCTTACTTGCCCCTACTTTGGCTAAATCACTGAGATTTGTGAATCCTAGTCTAGTTTCTTGAACTAGATAACATAAATCTCTCCATTATTTCCAATGTAGTTTATATTTGCTCTCTTTTTTTCCCCATAAAAAATTAGCTAATTCTTTTTCAATTTTTTTAATAAAGATAGCTGAGGGTTGACTGATCATAATATCATGCATTAGTAAACTTTCTAAAACATGTTTTATTAAAGTAATTCTATCCCCCATGCTTAGGCATTCCTCCTTCCATCCTAAGATTTTCTTTTTTAGTTTGTTTAATAAAAATTCTAGATATTCTAATTTAAATTTTCCTTCAAATATCGAACAGCCCAGATAAATCATTTCTCCTTTTTTGTGGGAGAAACCTGTAATATTTTTAATTCTATGAGCTAATGCAATTGGAGCATTATGTGGTATCATGTATTGGCATTTTCTTTTGTTTAGTTTTTGGCTTGTTTCTTCTTCCATGCATTTTAATAAGTTCATCAGATTATGTAGTGATTTCCCACTACTATTGGTGAATATTATTACATCATATGCATATGCGAGACAACTCACTAATGGAGTGTTCCTTGGCTGTCTAAATGTACCTATCATGCCATTCATCATTTTTATTTTAAGGTTAACTATTAATAGTTCGAGATAAATGTTAAATAGTGACGGTGAGAGCGGATCGCCTTGTCTTAATCATCTAACTGGTTTTATTTCCTCTCCTACTTTTCCATTTGTTATAATTCCAGCCCATGTATTAGATATACATCTGTAAATTAGATCTATCCATGTTTCTGAGAAATCCATTTTTCTCATAATGGAGCAGATGATATCTCATTCTACCCTATCAAATGCCTTGGATAGATCTAGCTTAATAATTACATTTTGCCCTCTTGTTTTGGATCCTATTTCTCTACATATTTCTTTAGCCAAGAAAATATTTTCCATTATTAATCTATTCTTCATAAAATCCGTTTGTTCTTCAGAAATAATTTTAGGTAAAATCATGACTAATCTATTTTGTAAAATTTTAGCTACAATTTTGTAAATTGAGTTACATATACTTATTAGTCTAAAGTCTTCACCCTGTGGGTTTTATATTTTAGGAATGAGAATAATATGAAAGCCTCCCCATTTCTTTACTATTTCAGCCCCACAAAATATACTATTTATAGCTTTTTCTATGTCTTTCTTTATTATATCCCAACAAACTTGAAAGAAGCAATTGTTCCATCCATCCGGTCCAGCTGCACTGTCTTTGTTCATACTATAAATAGCTGTTCTAATTTCTTCTTCTTCAGGAATTTTAATTAACATATTATTATCTTCTAAAGTAATTTTATTTTCTATATTTTTTAGAAGTAAATTTCCTTTTAGATCCCTAGTTCTGCATAAGTGATTTTCAAAAAACTTTGCAAAATAATTTTGTATATCTAAATCTTTTTCAAGCCATTCTTCCTCATTATTTTTAATACCTCTAATTCTATGTTTCTGGTATTTTACCTTAGCTACTTTTTGAAAAAATTGTGTTTTTATCTCCTTCTTTAAGCCATTTAATTTTAGATTTTTGTTTACAAAACACCTCTTCCATTAATAGTTTTAGTTTTAATTCCGCTTGTGCCTTGTTTAGAGCACTTCTGTTATTTGTATTTTGGTCTATTTCAAACTCTAATTCTCTTTTTAATACTAGTTCTCCTGCTTCTTTTATATTTTTAATTATATCTCCGAATGTACCCTTATTCCATATTTTTAATTCAACATTTAATCTATTCAGTTTGTTATTTAGGATTTGAATAGGGTTTCCTAGTGTCTCTTTATTCCAAGACTCTTTTACCATTCCTAAAAAACCATGGTGTAAACACCAAGAATTCTGGAATTTAAAAGAGCCTCCTGTGTAAATTAATTTTTTAATGGAAATTAAAAGTGGGTTATGGTCAGAACAGGTTCTGTTTAAATGTTTCACCTCTGTAGAGCCAAATTGTTCTAACCAATTAAAATTATATAAAACCCTATCTAATCTTGCCCATATTGTGCCGTTTTTTTTCCAGTTATTGCACCATGTAAATGGAGATCCTAAGAATTTATATTCTATTAAGTTTGTCTTATTTATTATATCATTAAATTGAGATATACCTTCCTCATTCGGAGATCTACCCCTCTTTTTTTCATTAAGATTTCTTACTATATTAAAATCACCTCCAATGATCCAGGACTTATTTTTAAATGAAATTTTTTCCATTTCCTCCCATAATTCTTTTCTTTCCTCTTTTTTGTATTTTGCATAAACTATTTTTATTATTTTGTTTTCATCCCGACTTAAACTTAAGTTTATTAATTGATTAGTTTCATTTAGTATTTTTATATTTAAGTTATTTTTCCATAATAGCCAAATTTTTCCATTATTATTAGCGTATCCATGTTCAAATCCTAGAAGTTCTCTATAATGCTCTAGCTGAATCCTTTCCACCATAGGTTCAGCTAACAAAATTAAGTTTATTTTATGCATAGATATTAATTTTTTTAATTTATTTCTTGAGGGGAGATTAGCTATTCCCCTAATGTTCCAATAAATATAATTATACATTCTTAATGGATTTAGCTTGTGCTCTAGTGGTGCATTTGGTTTCATATATTTTATTCAAGTGTTTTTTCATATTCCTTGGTTTTCTTAGTGAGCTTAATTCCCCTTTTCTCTCCTCTTTCCAATTCCTATCCAATTGAATAGCCATTATTTTTAATTCTTCGATTGCCCAATCTTTATTCCCCATTTTCTGATGAGACTTAAGTTTTTCTATATTGATATCATCATTATTAATTCTGAATTTCTGTTCATTATCCTCACCATCCATATAGAGGGAGGTTAAGCTTTTAATTTCTAAATCATCTTCTGAATCTTCTTCAACCATCACTGCCCAACTCTTATTTTTTAGTGGCTTGTTTTTCATTTGGATTCTGGTTCTTCTATTTAAGTCTGAAATTTTTTTAATCATTTCTCTCCTTTTAAGAACTTCTGTGGGTGACCCTGCACTCTCTTCTTCATTATTCAGCATTTTATATTCAATTAGTTTTAAATCTGTATCTTCATCATTCTGTTTTTCTGTTTGGACAGGAATTATTAGTTGAGGTTTTTTTTGATATCTAACCATCTCACCTCTACTTACCTCTGCCCTTCTCCTTTCTTCTAACTTCTGTTTATCTTCATTTATTTTTTTATTAACTAAACATATATCTAAAGCATGCCCCAATTTCCTGCAACAAGAACAAAAGGAAGAAAGATATTCTGGTATAACAGGTTGCCAGAAACCTCCACCCTCTGTGTTTCCAATCCAAATGCGATGAGGGAGGGTCTTCTGTAAATCCACCTCCACACAAATTCGAGCTACACTCGGTCTAGAGAGTGTAGCAGTAGCACCATCAAGAAGAAGAGGAGAGCCCAACACACACGCAATATGATATAATGCAGTTTTATCAAAATAATGAATCGGAAGCATGGGTAGTAGAATCCATACCGGGGCCAAGGATGATTCCTCCTTCGTGTTAAATTCTGGAATCCATTTGAAAGTTCTCATTGGATAACCCATGATATACCAAATACCGTTCAACCATTAATGATGGAAATCTTTCTCATAATGTAATTGCAATAGAACATGTTTATCATCAATGAGCCCTATTTTAATCAATGTTCTGAGCTTCAATGAATCGAAGAAGGCTCTAACATCATCAATACGAGGTCTACCATGCCAGAATTTCCCAAAGAGAGTATGTTTATAAGTAGCAGAGAAGTTTCAGACATCCTCGGCAGAGAAGAATATCGAGGGTTCCTCGATATTTTTTTCATGTTTTTGCGAAAAAATTGCAATAGGGGGCATGGTCTTCTTAATAAAATTAGAAAATAACTTCTTATTAAATAAGTAATCCAATTCCATTGAAATCAGCTTAAAAATGCTTCTTGTTCCACAAAAATGGTAGTTTCTCTCTCTAGAAAGTTTGTTTCTCTCTCTAGAAAGTTTGTTTCTCTCTCTAGAAAGTTGAGAGCGTTTCAAAGCAAAAAAACCGCATTTTTTTATTCTCATCATCATCATCATCATCATCTTCTTCTTCTTCTTCTTTTTTTAAAGGTGTTTATTAATTATAGCCCTCTCTTTCGGCAGAGGAATACCATTTTTACAAGCTAGTATCTACCCTTTAATCCCCATACACCCTTTTCTCAATCCTAGCTAACTTAAAGTAACGATGAATTCAAATCTAATGTAAGCGTATATATACGGACACTTGATTTGCAAGTTGAATTTTAGTGTCTCCATATTCTGGTCTTAGTGAACCTTCTTGTATTTGTCTCTTTACGGACACTTTTTCAAGATTTTGCTTTGCTCCAGTAGTGCATCCGAGAGGCTTTTTTATATGATCTCTTCCACTTTTAAAATATAAGATGGCCTCCTCTTACTCCTCCTTGTTTAACTTTAATATCTATACTTTCCCTGCATCCAAAAACACATTCCAGCATAGGATTTATCTCTCATTTATACCTGGAGTTCATTGCTGTATTCCAGCATCTTTGTTCTCCACTTTGTCCCCCGTAGCCACTACTCATCGCTGCCTCATGAGCGTATATGTCCTAAGCAAACTTCAATTTTCTTTGGTTCTTCTCTTTCTGGATTTTACTTCTTTAAGTGGCAGCAAGTCCTATTCTATACCCCATAACCTAGTGTACTAACATCCTAATAAATTAACACATGACCTTGCAACATTGTTCCCATAAACATAGACATTACATTTAAACATACAATAATAAGAGGTTTAGAATACATGTACACAACCAACAACCCTTGCCGCCCAATGATTCCTTTCTGAATTTTGCAACTTTGAGTGGATTGCACTGCTAAGAAAACAGATACATATATCCCATGTTTCCCAAAAGAACCCCCTTCGTTAAAATTAACTTTCCTTCTTCTATTATGCCTATATAATCTAATTTCTATTTTTAAATACTAATCACTTTCTACCCTTTCTAACTCTTACATAGGGAAAAGCATTCTTGTCTAGTTCCACTAGACCTTTTATTTTTGCCGGCAAAGTGTCCTCATCATATTTTGCTTCTCCTTTTTCCTATCCTATCCTGGCAAGATTGTCTGCCGGAGTGTTTAGCTCTCTATATATATGTAATATTGATGCATTCAGTTCTTTTATGAGATTCAATATAATTTTAACTCCTCTTCATATTTCCAAAGAGATATTTTCCTTGTTACTAAATCAACTAAAACAATTGAATCTACCTGTATTTGAATATTTTTATAGTCTAATTTTTTGCAAACACTTAATCCTATATTTAATGCCTTAATTTCTGATTGTAGAGCCGAGGCTACTACACTAACTGTGGTGAAAGCTTTCATAAATGTTCCTCTAGAATCTCTTATTAACCCATTTCCCCCTGCTATTCATGTGTCCCTGTTGAAGCTTCCATCCGTATTTAGGGAGAGTTTTCCTTCCGGAGGTCTGTGCCAAGAGATACTTTTCGCCCAATATTGTATACTTATTTTTATATTAAGGACCCATTCCCTTTCCGCTTTCTTTTCTATGTCTACTTTATCTACAATTACAGGATTAAAATTTGATATGTTACTTACTTCATGTCTAATTTCTTGTGTTATTTCATTTGAGTTCATTTTCTTTCCTTCAAATCTATTCCTATTTCAAGCCTTCCATATACACCATATTATTACATGTGGTAAATTCTTATTAAGCCAAATTATAGTAGGATTAGTAGAAGTTACTTTTCCCATTTTTTAATTCGTTCTATTAAGCCATCCTCTCTATTACTAATTTGCTTAGTTTCTTCAAATTTCTTCCAGACTTGTGTAAAAATTTTACCTGTCGAGAATAGATGGTCCATTGATTCTTCTTCTGCAAAGCAGCATTCACATCTGGACACCATTTAATGCCCTTTCTTTGGATATTGGTATCCATAGGTATTGCATTTACTATTATTTTCCATGCTAGCGAGCACATTTTCTGTGGGATACCTATCTTCCAGACCCATTTAGATATAAGTTGAACGGGCTTTTTTTTCCTAATTAATTCCTTTGCCGATTTAAGTGTAAAATTACCTTGTGGTGTGAGGGTCCATTTCCAGCCACTCTTTTTTAATATCGAGTGAGATTCCACTATCTCCTTCTGTTTTTCCAAAGCTTTCCAATTATTTGAAACCTTCTTAAGCCGCTTGTGACTTTTATCTAAGTATTGTGTCCTCATATATTTTGCCCAAAGGCAATCATTTTCCTTCAACCTCCACCATCCTTTGCAGTACCATGCGGTGGCCATATCTTGATGAGAAATTATTCCTAGTCCTGCTTCCGCTTTTGGATAACAAATATCACCCCAATTTTTCTAGTAGATTTTATTCTTCCCATCTTTTTTGCCCCATAAGAAATTTGTCATTTCTGTTTCTAATTTATTTATAAATTTCTTCGGAGGATGTATTACAGATAAGATATGAACCAACATGCTTTTTAGCACATGCGAAATTAATGTGATCCGTCCCCCAAATCCTAATAAGTCCTCTTTCCAGCCTGCTATTCTCTTCCTCATTTTTTCTTATAGCAGTACTAAATATTCCTCTCTCAATTTGCCTTCATATATTGGGCAGCCTAAATAAATTAAAGCTCCCTTATTTTGAGTGAAGCCAGTTATATTTTTAATTTTATGAATATCTTTCTCCGAAGCTTTTTTCCCAAGTATAAACTAGCACTTCTTCTTATTTACAACCTGACCTGTTTCTAATTCAAATAATTGTAATAATTCTATAAGATTCATTATAGATCTTTTACTTGCATTTGTAAAAATTATTAGATCGTCTGCATAGGCCAAACAACCTATTATCGAGTATTTTTAGGATTGTCTAAAAGGTAAAATTTTCTCTTCCGACATTCTTTTATTTAAATTAAGAATAAGCAATTCGAGATATATATCAAATAACAAAGGAGATAACGGGTCTCCCTGCCTTAGGCTTCTTTTTGGTTTAAATTCTTCACCTATATTTCCATTTGTAATAATTCTAACCCAAACACTTGAAATACATCTATAAATTAAATCAATGCAAAATTCCAAAAAACCATATTTTCTTTACACATAGCAGAGTGTATCCCATTCAACCCTGTCAAATGCTTTGGACAGATCCAGCTTAATTGCTAGATTATGTCCTCTTGTTTTAGCTGAGATCTCTTTCATCATTTCTGATGCTAATCTTATATTTTTAATCATTAGTCTATTTTTAATAAAACATGTTTGTTCTTGTGAAATTATTAATGGAAAAATATTACTTAATCTGTTTTGGATTATTTTGGCTAGAATCTTATAAATCGCATTACACAAGCTTATTGGTCTGAAATCCTCATATATATGTGGGGCATCTTTTTTAGGGATAAGAACTATATATGAGTTTTCCCAAGCTTTAGGAATATCTGCTCTAGCGAAAAAGCTAGCAATTGCTAAAACTAGATCTTTTTTAATAATGAGCCAATTTAGCTGATAAAAATAGTTGTTCCAGCCGTCTGGGCCCGCTGCATTTTTATTAAGGAGATAACGGGTCTCCCTATAATTTTTCACCTCTTCAAAGATCAAAAACTACATTTTTCACCTCTTCTTCCTCTGAAATGTTTTCCATCATTTGATTCTGTTCTTGCGTGATGGAAGCCCCAATCTCTTGTATTAAGGAGTTCCCTTCGTGAGGCAATTGACCACACAAGTGTGATTTGAAAAAGTCTTCAAAGAGAATTCCAATTTGCTTGTCTTCTTCTATCCATGTATCTTCCGTATTTTTTAGACCTTTAATTCTATTTTTCTGAGTTTTTATTTTACTCATATTATGAAAAAATTTAGTGTTTCTATCACCTTCTTTAACCATTTAATTTTGCTCGTTGTTTCCAATATACCTCCTCCATGTGTAATTTTAAACTCAATTCAGCTTTAGCCTTGTTTAATTCTTGTCTAATTTTTCCATCATTTTTATTATCATATTCATTTTCTAGTTTTTCTACATGTTCTTCTGCTTGTTTTATTTTCTGATTTATATTACCAAAAACTTCCTTATTCCATGATTTTAAATGTTTTTTGAGTCTATTTAACTTAGTCATTAGCACCTGCATCGGTTTACCCTGTACTAGTTTTGACCAAGATTCTTTCACCATTTTTTCAAATTCTACATGTTTTCTCCACATATTTTGAAATTTAAAACTTTCTGTACCCCTTTTATAGCTGTGAATTGTTATGAGAAGTGGAGAGTGATCTGAGCAGGTTATGCTTAAATGTCTAAGTGCTGTAGACCCATGTGTGGCTACCCACTTAGCATTACACATTACCCTATCCAGTCTGGCCCAAATTGCTCTTCTATTATTCCAATTATTACACCAGGTGTAATTTGAGCCTGTGTAAGCTATTTCCATCAAACTGATTTAGAGATCGCCTCATTAAATTGAGACATCGCTATCGTGTTCGGGGTTTTTCCTCCTTTCTTTTCCAAAGAACTTCTAATTACATTAAAATATTTTCCTATAATCCAGGGAGTATTTTTTGATGCTATATCCTGCATTTCCTCCCATAAGACCAATCTAGATTTTTTATCATTTTTGGCATATACAACCGATATTATATCATCTTTATTTTTATTCGTTTTAAAGTGTACTATTTGTTCTGTGTCTTTTAGTATTTCAATGTCTAGAGAATTATGCCACATTAACCAGAGTTTATTATTTAAATTAGCAAATAAATTATTAAACCCTAATATTCGACTATATTTAATTATTTGTTCCTGCTAAGTCATAGGTTCAGCAATAACTACTAATACAATTTTATGTGTTTTAATCAAACTTTTCAGTCTATTTATCGAGGGGTTGTTTGCCACCCCTCTAATATTCCAATATATGTAACTATCCATTAAAACCTAATTTAGATTGTAATCTAGTTGTGCATTTTGATTCATATATTCTATCTAAATATTTTCTCATATTCCTCGCACTCTTAGGAGGAATTGATTGAAGTATTTCATTATATTTATCTTGCTTACCGAGTTGCATTGCCATTCTTTTTATGGCTTCCATAGATTGAATCCTAGTGAGTTTTTCATAATTTTATTCGTACATTTCTAAATCATCCTTCACTTCTCCTAGATAACTCTCTCCCTTTACTTCTACTATGCCTAATTGGGGGCAACTAAATACCTCCGAGGCTTCTTCCAGAAAGTCTAGGAGATCTTCCTCTATCCAGCTATAGTCTTCTTTTTTTTCTCTTAACACCCTTCTATGTTTATTTTTCCTAACTTTTTTCCTTCTAGCTTTCACCACCTCCCATCTCTCTCTGTTGTTTTCTTCATTCCTTCCCTCTATACTTACTTCCTTATTGCTTCTATCTCTTTCCATCTCTAAGAAATAACTCCCATTCTCTCTCATGTTCTCTTTTTCTTCTTCCCCTAAACCTAGAGGTTTCATGACTACTTCCTCCCTCCTTATCCATGTTTCTACTTTCCTTCTTATAGCTTCTTTCCCTTGCATCTTTCCTAACTGCTCTCTTCCTATTTTGCACTCAGACTTATCATGCCCAAGTCTGTTACAGATTAAGCAATAAGGGGGCATGTTTTCGGGTATGGCATTTTGCCAAAACCCATTGTTTTGCCCGTTTTCTCCCTCTCCTATCCAGATTTTGTTTGGCAGGCGAGTGAGGAGATTGCACTCAACACATACTCGAGCCTTGCTTGGCCGAGTTATCATCACTATGGCTCCATCTCGAAGCAATGGTTTGCCTAAACAAGAGGTTATTGCATAGGGAGAGTTGACATTAAACAAATATATAGTGAGGTTTGCCAAAGAGAACCATACCGGAGCAAGAGGCGCCTCCACCTTTGGATTGAAGTCCTTCGTCCATTTCAGCACACGCATGAGAAAACCATTAACTTGCCATACTCCACGATGCCATAAATGATAATAATCTTCAACCGAAAAACACTGAATAAACATATGTTTCGCATCATAATCGGCAAGTTTCACCCATCCCGTGAGCTTCAAAGAGGAGAAAAATTGTTGTATATCGCTCGGGCGAGGCTTGCCGTGGGAAAATTTCCCGATAAGCATGTATTGATAAGGCTCCTTGAGCTTCTGTATCTTGTCGACTGAAAAAATGATAATTGGGTTCCCGTTTTTTGTTCCGAGAGAATAGGATGGAGGCACGTGCTCCTTTGTTATCAAGGCAAATGACTTATTGTTTAATAATAAGTCATTTTGCTCCATTTTTCACTTGAAAGGAGCTTGATTTGAGCTCAAATGTTGATTTTCTCTCTCTAGAAAATGGGATTTTCTCTCTCTAGAAGTTGAGAGCATTTTTTGAAAAACCACAAATGTTCTTCTCCTTCTCCTTCTTCTTCTTCTTCTTCCTCTTCTTCTTCTTTTCTTCCTCCTCTCTTCT
>JAREIK010002629.1:526026-633971 GCA_029783825.1 Sapria himalayana | reverse complement strand
AAATTTTTTTGTATTCTTCTAATTGAGCATCACCAACCATTGGTTCCGCTAACATTATAAGATTGATTTTATATGTATATATCAATTTTTTATTCTATTTCTTGAGGAAAGATTTTTAACTCCCCTAATATTCCAGTAAATGTAATTAAACATTGTTTTCCAATTTTGCATGCGCTCTAGTTACACATTTTGTGTCATATGTTTTGTTTAAATATTTTTTCATGTTTCTAGGTTTTTTTAATGAACTTAAATCTCCTCCTTTCTCTCCTTTCCAATCCCTACTCAATTGAATTGACATTATTTTAATTTCTTCAATTGCCCATTATTTGTTTCCCATATTCTGCTTAAACTTTTCTATATTTATCATCCTTAGTAAATTTTAGATTCTGCTCATTTTCATCCGCATTTGTATATAGAGAAGTTGAGCTTCTTACCTCAATCTCCTCCTCCGAGAAGTCTTCTATACTTGCTGCCCAAGCCTTATTTTTTTGTTGTTTATTTTTTATTTGCATTCTTGTTCTCCTATTCAAAGCTGCTATTTTTTAAACAATTCTGATCTATAAACTTCCATTATATTTTGTTCTCCCTCATTGTTTTTCTTGTACTCAATAAGTTTCCTTTCATCTTGTTCATTATTCTGTATTATGGGAAGCTCATTATTCTATTCTTCTTGCTCAGGTTTTTTTTTGATATTTTACCATCTCTCTTCCCCTCCCAGCCTCCACCCTTCTTTCCTCAGCCTTTTGATCATAATCTGCCCTTCTCTTATTCACAATACATCTCTCAATATCATGTCCCATTTTTCTACAGCATGTACAATATGCTGGAAGGTTTTCTGAGACTACCTGCTGCCAGAAACCTTTTCCATCAGGGAGACCTATCCATATTCGGTTAGGTAGTGGTTTCTGGAGGTCAACTGCAACACAAATACGGGCAACACTGGGTCTTGAAAGAGTGGCAGTAGCACCATCGAGAAGAAGAGGAGAACCCAGTGTGCAAGCAATATGATAGAGAGCATATTTATCAAAAAAATGAATTGATAACATAGGCAACATAAGCCATACCAGAGCTATCGAGGATTCCTCCTTTGTAGAGAAGTTAGACGACCACTTGAATATCCTCATGGGATATCCCATGATGTACCAGGCACCTGTTAACCATATTCGATGATAATCTTCTTCACAGTATAGTTGAAGTAAAAATGTTATCGTCGATGAGGCCGATTTTTATCATCATTTTAAAGTTCAGAGAGTTGAAGAATGCACACACTTCGTCAATTCGTGGTCGACCGTGTGAGAATTTGTTCACCAAAGTATATTTGTGAGGTTCCGTGAGCCTTTGCAAGTCCTCTGTCGAGAATAGAATCGAAGGATTCTGAAAATTTTTTGCGTCAAAACCCAAAGGAGATGACACTGTAGGCGCGGTCTTTTTAATAATAGAGAAGAATTTCTTATTCTCTAAGTAATCCATTCCCTTGAAAATTAGCTTAAAAAAGCTTATTCTTCCCCAAAATTTGTATTTTCTCTCTCTAGAAAGCGTTATTTCTCTCTCTAGAAGTTGAGAGCATTTTTTTGAAAAAAAAGACTTTCTTCTTTCTTCTTCTTGTTCTTCTCTTATGTTCTTCTTCTTATGTTCTTCTTCTTCTTCTTATTCTTCTTCTTATCTTTAAATCAGCTTTTTAACTATTCAACTTGTTATTCAAAATTTGAATTGGATTTCCTGCTACTTCTTTGTTCCAGGATTCTTTTACCCTATTCAAGAAATCATGATGTAAACACCAAGAATTCTGAAAGTTAAAGAAACCTCCTGTGGGGACTGTATTTTTAATGGTGATTAAGAGAGGGCTATGATCAAAGCAAGTTTTATTTAAATGTTTCACTTCTGTAGAACCCACTTGTTCTAACCATTTAAAATTAAATAAAACTCTATCTAATCTTGCCCATATTATGCCTTTTTTTTTTCCAATTATTACACCAAGTAAAAGGTGAGGCTAGAAATCTAGCCTCCATTAAATTGGTTTTATTTATAATATCATTAAAGTGAGCCATAGATATCCTATTTGGAGTTTTTCCACCCTTCTTTTCTTTAGAATTCCTCAGTGCGTTGAAATCTCCTCCTATAATCTAGGGCTTTTTTTCCTTAAATATTTTTTCCATCTCCTCCCATAATTCTTTTCTCTCTTCTCTTTTATATTTAGCATAAACTATCGTAATTATTTCATTTACATCTTGACTAAAACTTAAATTAATTAATTGATCAGTTTCTTTTAGAATTTTTATATTTAATTTGTTTTTCCATAAAATCCAGATTTTACCATTATTATTAGCATAACCCTGTTCAAAACCTAATAATTTTTTATAAACTTCCAGCTGAGTTTTATTTACCATAGGTTCAGCTAATACTATGAGGTTAATTTTATAAATATATACCAATTTTTTTATTCTATTTCTTGAGGGGAGGTTTGCAACTCCCCTTATATTCCAATAGATGTAATTATACATTATTAATGAATTTTGCTTGTGCTATAGTAGTACATTTAGTTTCATATGTTTTATTTATATATTTTTTCATATTTCTTGGTTTTTTTAAAGAGCTTAATTCTCCCCCTTTCTCTCCTTTCCATTCCCTACCCATTTGCATTGCCATTATTTTTAACTCTTCAATTGCCCAATCCTTATTTCCCATTTTTTGTTTTAGCTTTTCTATGCCTATATCATTTTATTTGTTTGAGTTTTCTGCTCATTTTCTTCCCCCTCCGTGTAGAGAGAAGTCAAACTTCTAATCTCAAGTTCTTCATCAGAATAATCTTCTATAGGCACTACCCATCCTGTATTTTTCTGTGATTTATTTCTCATATTATTCTAGTTCGCTTGTTTAAATCTACAATTTTTTTAAACATTTCTCTTCTCTTTGTTCCTCTATATCAAGTGCTGCCTTATCTTCTTCACTCTTATCTTTCTTATATTCAATTAGTTTTTTTTTCTGCCTCATCATTATGTTCTTCTAAGTGAGCAGATTGTGTGAGTTGAGGTTTTTTTGATATCTAATTATCTCTCCCCTCCCACCTACTGCCATCCTTCTATCATCCATCCTCTGCTTATCTTCTGCCCTCTTTTTTCACTAAGCAATCATCAATATTTTGGCCCAGTTTCCTGCAGCATGCACAATAAGAAGGAAGGTATTCTGGAACAACTTGCTGCCAGAAACCTCCTCCATTCATGTCTCCAATCCAGATTCTAGAAGGGATGGGCTTCTGTTAATCCACCTCCACATATTCGCGCTACACTTGGTCTAGATAGTGTAGCATTGGTGCCATCGAGTAGAAGAGGAGAACCCATAATACAAGCAATATGATATAGAGCATGTTTATCAAAGAAGTGTATCGGAATCATGAGAAACAGAAACCATACCGGAGCTGCCGAAGATTCTTCCTTTGTGGAGAAATTTGGTGTCCATTTGAATGTTCTCATGGGATAACCCATGATATACTAGACGCCTTTAAGCCATAATCGATGAAAATCTTCCTCCGAATGTAATTGTATCAAAATATGCTTATCATCTATAAGCCCAATTTAATCAACATTTTGAGTTTCAATGAATCAAAGAAAGCATGAACATCATCAATACGCGGTCGACCATGTGAAAATTTGGCCACAAGAGTGTGTTTATGAGGTTCAGTGAGCTTCTGTAATTCTTCAGCCGAAAAAAATCTCGAGGGTTCCTCGATATTTTTTGCGTGAATTTCCAAGGAAGAAGACACTGTTTGCACGGTCTTCTTAAAAAAATCAGAAAAGGATTTCTTATTGGCTAAGTAATCCATTTCAAGCAAAATGAACTTAAAATATGCTTCTTTTCCTTCATAAAAATGTAGTTTCTCTCTCTAGAAATCAAGGTTTCTCTCTCTATACGTTGAGAGCGTTTTTCAAAGAAAAAGACCGCATTTTTCTTCTTCTTCTTCTTCTTCTTCTTATTCTCCTTCTTATTCTCTTCTTCTTCTTCTTCTTCTTCTTCTTTTTTGAAATTTTGTTTATTAATTATAGCCCTCTCTTTTGGCGGAGGAATACCGTTTTTAAAAGCTATAACTACCCTCTTCCCTTTTACACCCATTCCTATCCACTAAAAATAGAATAATTATATAGCATGCTTTTATATTACATAATTCAATTTCCTGCTTTGATTTATCCTATATATAATGCCTCATGCAAGCCCTTGTGTTCTTCTTTTTATGTTCTAATGAATAGAGTGTCACTTTCTTCCTTTCTCTTTGAAGTCTTTGATGTGTCTACACTCCTTTTGAGCTCCACTTCTAATGTCCTTTGAGTAATTCTTTCACATGCTTTATTTCATCCTTTCTTTTGCTATAATGGTTACTTTTGCCATCTTACACCTCCGTATATTTTGCAACTTTTCCTACTCTTCGACTAATCCTGCATAAGATCAAGGGCATCATATCTCATCATCAAAATACCCATTTCCCTCATTTCCCTTATACATTTCAGATTAATTATATTAATAAAATAATTTCTCCTCGTCCTCCTTGCTTGAATCTTTTTATGACTTTCTGTTGCCCATATTTCCACCTTTACACCGAGTATCCTTTAGACATCACTATATATATACACCGAGCCATCTCGTAACAATGCTTGATTTCGTCCCCTTCTTTAGTTGATCTTTGTGCTCATCTTTCATATTTCCTAATTAGCCCTTACATGAATCTTACAGACCAAAAACACAACCAAACCAACAATTACAGACTTCGGGGGATTAACAACTCAGACTAAAAATTATAGCCAATAACACATCAGACTAATAACACATCAGACAATAATTAACACAGACTCTCAGACAACTCAAATTACACAACTCAATATAACAAATGAAGTTTCGGTCAAGGCTTAAATTGAGCCCTTCTTGTCTAGCTTTCCTCCTATTCTTGAAAAGTAGATACCTACAATAATAAAAACTGTAAATCCATGTTTTTCACCCCCCCTTTTTCCCACTGATCCTTCCCATTAAATAAATATTATTTTGCTTAGCCTTCCTCATAAAACTGAATATGTTGTTCTCTTTAAAACCTGTCAAAAAATCAAAAAACAGAATATCCTAACTCATTCTAAATCAAGCAAACCTTACCGATCTACTCATCTTAAATTAGCCTCAACAAATCACCCCTCAGGACCAGGGTGATCTTTTATGAGATGTGATCTTTATCTGCAATTAGTTAGTTAAACAGAAATTCCAAAAAAATAACAAAAGATAACAGTTTAAATTCTTATCTTCCTAATATAAGGAAGTTCCTTACTATCCAGATTTATTATGCCTCTATACTTTTTTGGAAGGGTCCCTTCATTATACTCCATGTCTCCTTTATTTCTTCCATCTTTGGCTAATGCATCTGCTAAGGCATTAGCCTCTCTATAAATATGCTTTATAGTAAAATCTAATGTATTTATTTCGTGCATAATTTCTTCTATTTCATCTTCATATCTCCAAATTAATGTCTTATTATTAATTAAATTAACAACAATTTTTGAATCTATTTGAATATCTATTTTTTTAATGCCGTTTTTTATACATATACTTATACCTTCTCTTAAAGCTAATAATTCAGCATGTAATGCCGATGATGCTTGAAACTTCCTTGTAAAAGCTAAGAGCACCCCTCCAAAATTTTTTATCACACCTCCTCCTCCTGCTGCACCAATATCTCTATCAAGTTGCCATCTATGTTTAAAGCAAAAGTTTCTTTCGATGGTTTTTCCCATTTTATACCAATTATTTTAAATTGTTTTGATTGTTTCTCTTTTAAATTCCAATAATTCAAAATGTCTTTATCCAACCTCGTGTCCTGTACATTCAAAGGGTGTGTTTCCGAAATCTTTCTAGTTTTCTCCTTTATATCTTTCCAGATATCCTTTATTATCATGTTTTGATCCTCAAACCTGCTTTTATTTATGGCCTTCCAGATACACCAAATGGCTATTTGAGGGAAATTATTTTTAACCCATTTTGTGCCGAATTTGAGACTTTCAAATTCAGCCATTTCTGAAGTCTGCATTTCAGAGTAAGATTTTCATATTTCATTTGCATTTCTACTTCTAGTTTCTTCCATATTTCTGCTGCTATTTTACCCTGTGAGAAGAGATGGTCTAAAGTTTCCATTTCATTTGCACAGCAGTCACATTAGAAACTAGTTGAATTCCCTTCTTTTTAAAATTTATATCAATTGGAATAATATTAGATAAAACTTTCCATATAAAAGTTTTAATTTTTTGTGGATTATCATTATTCCATACCCATTTGAACAATATTTTCTCTTCTTGCCTCTTTTTTATTGCATTTTTAGCTGATTTAAGTGAGAATGTTACTTCTGACGTCAAAGTCCATCTCCATCCCCTACTAGTGAGTTTAGAATATTTCTCAACTAAATCTCTTTGTTTAAGCATTTGAGCCCAAACTTGTGTGCACTTTCTTATTCTTTTCTCATTATTAGTGTCATCTTTTATATAGTATTTTTCCCACATAAATTCAGACCATAAACTATCATTTTCTTTTAATCTCCACCATCTCTTGCTTACCCATGCTTTAGCTAAATCAATGAGATTGACAAATCCAAACCAGCCTCTTGAACAGGATAACATAAATCTTTCCATTTTTTCTAATGTAATTTATATTTGCCCTCTTTTTTACCCCACAAAAAGTTAGCAAATTCTTTTTCAATTTTTTTAATGAAGCTACTTGGGGATTGAATAATCATAATATTATGCATTAATGTACTTTCTAAAACATATTTTATTAATGTTATTCTCCCACCCATACTTAAAAATCTTCCTTCCAACCAGAAATTTTCCTTTTTAGTTTGTATATTAAGAATTCTAAATATCAATCTTGAGCTTACCTTCATACACCGGACAACCCAAATAGATAATTTCTCCTTTTTTTTTTAGAGAACCCTATAATCTTTTTAATTCAATGAGATAATGCAATGGGTGCTTTATGAGAAATCATATATTGACATCTTCTTTTGTTTAGTTTTTTTCCTGTTTCATCTTCGAAGCATTTTAACATTCCCATCAGATTATGTAATGACTTACAACCTCCATTGGTGAAGATCATTACGTCATCTGCATATGCCAGGAAACCCACTAATGGGGTATTCTTTGGTTGTCTAAATGTTCCTATAGTACCTTTCTCCATTTTGTTTTTAAGATTAACTATTAATATTTCCAGGTAAATATTGAATAATGAAGGCGAAAGCGGATCTCCTTGTCTTAAGCCTCTAACCGGTTTTATTTCTTCTCCTATTTTTCCGTTTGTAATCACCTTAACCCATGTATTTGATATACATCTGTATATCAAATCTATCCATGTTTCTGAGAAGCCCATTTTACGCATGATAAAGCAAAGAGTGTCTCATTCAACTCTATCAAATGCCTTTGATATATCTAATTTTATTATTACATTATGTCCTCTTGTTTTAGTTCCTATTTCTCTACACATTTCTTTGGCCAAACAAATATTTTCCATTATCAATCTATTCTTCATAAATCCTGTTTGTTCTTTAGAGATAATTTTAGGTAAAATTAGAGATAACCGGTTTTGTAATATTTTAGCTAAAATTTTATATATCGAATTACAAGGGCTAATTGGTTTATATTCTTCCCCAATCTGTGGATTCTCTATTTTTGGAATGAGAATAATGTGAAATCTTCCCCACTTCTTTTCTATTTCAGCTCCACAAAATAACTATTTATTGCTTTTATTATATCTTTCTTAATTATTTCCCAGCAAACCTGAAAAAAGCAATTATTCCAACCGTCAGGGCCTGCTGCACTGTCCCTGTTCATGCTGAATATAGTTGTTTTAATTTCTTCTTCTGGAAATTTTATTAACAAATTATTATCTTCAGTTGTGATTTTATTTTTATATTTTGTATAAGTGTGTTTCCTAATAGGTCCCTTTTTCCATTTAATTGTTTTTCAAAAAACTTAGCAAAATAATTTGGTATATCTGTATCCTTATCCATCCATTTTCCCTCATTATCTTTTATGCCTCTAATTCTTTGCTTCTGAAATTTAAATTTAGCTGCTCTTTGAAAAAATTTTGTATTCTTATCACCTTCTTTAAGCCATTTAATTTTAGATTTTTGTTTCCTAAACACTTCCTCCATTAATAATTTTAATTTTAACTCTGCTTGTGCCTTGCTTAAGGCATTTCTATTTTCTATATTTTGATCTAATTCAAATTCTAATTCTCTTTTGGAAACTAAATCTTCTGCATCTTTTATGTTCTTATTTATGTCTCCAAAAGTTTCTTTATTCCATTTTTTTAAATCCGCTTTTAAACTATTCAACTTGTTATTCAAAATTTGATTCGGATTTCCTGCTACTTCTTTGTTCCAGGATTCTTTTACCCTATTCAAGAAATCATGATGTAAACACTAAGAATTCTGAAAGTTAAAGAAACCTCCTGTGGGGACTGTATTTTTAATGATGATTAAGAGAGGGCTGTGATCAGAGCAAGTTTTATTTAAATGTTTCGCTTCTGTAGAACCCACTTGTTCTAACCATTTAAAATTAAATAAAACTCTATCTAATCTTGCTTATATTATGCCTTTCTTTTTCCAATTATTACTATGAGGTTAATTTTATAAATATATATCAATTTTTTTATTCTATTTCTTGAGGGAGGTTTGCAACTCCCCTTATATTCCAATAGATGTAATTATACATTATTAATGAATTTTGCTTGCGCTCTAGTAGTGCATTTAGTTTCATATGTTTTATTTATATATTTTTTCATATTTCTTGGTTTTTTTAAAGAGCTTAATTCTCCTTTATTCTCTCCTTTCCATTCCCTACCCATTTGCATTGCCATTATTTTTAACTCTTTAATTGCCCAATCCTTATTTCCCATTTTTTGTTTTAGCTTTTCTATTCATATATCATTTTATTTGTTTGAGTTTTCTGCTCTTTTTCTTCCCCCTCCGTGTAGAGAGAAGTCAAGCTTCTAATCTCAAGTTCTTCATCCGAATAATCTTCTATAGGCACTACCCATCCTTTATTTTTCTGTGATTTATTTCCCATAATATTCTAGTTCGCTTGTTTAAATCTACAATTTTTTTAAATATTTCTCTTCTCTTTGTTTCCTCTATATCAAGTGCTGCCATATCTTCTTCACACTTATCTTTCTTGTATTCAATTAGTTTTAATTTTTCAGCCTCATCATTATGTTCTTCTAAGTGAGCAGATTGTGTGAGTTAAGGTTTTTTTTGATATCTAATTATCTCTCCCCTCCCACCTACTGCCATCCTTCTATCATCCATCCTCAACTTATCTTCTGCCCTCCTTTTTTCACTAAGAATCATCAATATTGTGGCTCAATTTGCTGCCAGAAACCTCCTCCATTCATGTCTCCAATCCAGATTCTAGAAGGGATGGGCTTCTGTAAATCCACCTCCACACATATTCGCGCTACACTTGGTCTAGATAGTGTAGCAGTGGCGCCATCGAGTAGAAGAGGAGACCCCAGAATACAAGCAATATGATATAGAGCATGTTTAACAAAGAAGTGTATCGGAAGCATGGGAAACAGAAACCATCCCGGAGCTGCCGAAGATTCTTCCTTTGTGGAGAAATTAGGTGTCCATTTGAATGTTCTCATGGGATAACCCATGATATGCCAGACACCTTTAAGCCATAATCGATGAAAATCTTCCTCTGAATGTAATTGTATCAAAATATGCTTATCATCGATAAGCCCAATTTTAATCAGCATTTTGAGTTTCAATGAATCAAAGAAAGCACGAACATCATCAATACGCGGTCGACCATGTGAAAATTTACCCACGAGAGTGTGTTTATGAGGTTCAGTGAGCTTCTGTAATTCTTCAGCAGAAAAAAATATCGAGGGTTCCTCGATATTTTTTGCGTGAATTTCCGAGGAAGAAGACACTGTTTGTGCGGTCTTCTTAAAAAATTCAGAAAATGATTTCGTATTGGCTAAGTAATCCATTTCAAGTAAAATCAACTTAAAATCTGCTTCTTCTCCTTCAAAAAATGCAGTTTCTCTCTCTAGAAATCAAGGTTTCTCTCTCTAGAAGTTGAGAGCGTTTTTCAAAGAAAAAGACCGCATTTTTTTCTTCTTCTTTTTTTTTTAAGTTTTTTATTATTAATTATAACCCTCTCTTTTGGCGGAGGAATACATTTTGTACAAACTAGCATCTACCCGATTCCCTCTTACACCATTTTTCAAAAAAGAAAAGGCTTCAAATCTAAATAAACTTTTATGTTTCTGTTCTTTAAGTTTTTTCTTCTCCTGCTTTATACTTTCCCTTTGTCTAATGTTTTGGATCTCCTTTCCATATCTTTGCCCTTTAAACCTTTTCCTTTCTTGTTACTTTGGCAGATTTGGTGCTTGCATATACCTCCATTCGTTGATTATTCTTACAATTTTCCTGCAAAAAATACTTACAACATACCTAGCAATCAACCCTAACTCATTTACTTACCTTGTACCCTATGCATTGTTGTATTTCAGCTTCTCCGGTTTCTAGTTTATCCTGCCGTAGCCCTCCCATTCTCCTTTCTTTGGCCTCGAACCTTTAGAATCTGTTGCCCTTATCTTGTACAGATCTGTAATTGTTTCCTCTTGTGCTCCTAAACTAGACTTTTACAGATTCTATTGACCTATTAACTTCATAAATTAACACATGACTTATCCTATCCTTTTAATCAAGGTTTCGGATACCAAACAATAAATCTAAAAACAAAGATTTACAAAAAAAGACAGATTATTCAGCCTTCTAACGCTTCATTTAGTTGTTGTCTTCTCTCGGCTTCGATCCTGTTATGCTGCTAAGAAAACATAGGAACCAGACTACAGGAATATAAATTTCTGTTCGTCTTACCTCCACTTTTATGCTTGTTGGTCCACCTGTTTACTGTATATTTGGATTCTTCCTGTAATAACAGCTCCCTGCCAAGAAAACTACACACAGTGCAATAGTATATCTCTAGATACTATTCCTATCTATTCTTACTTATTCTTAGGTACGGAAATGCAAGTTTATCAAACTTTGCTATTCCTTTCAATTTTAGCGATAATGATTCCTCATCGTACTCCCATGCCCCTTCTAGCAATCCTATTTTAGCAAGTTTGTCTGTCAATGTGTTTACTTCCCTGTATACATGAAATATTGATGCATTCAATTCTTTAGCAAGATTAACTATTATTTCTATCTCCTCCTCATGCCGCCACAGTACAAATTTTTTATTAAATAACTCAACCAATAAGGTTGAATCTACCTGTATTTGCAAATTTGTATAACCTAGCTTTTTACAAACTTGTAATCCTTCTTTTAGCGCCCTGATTTCCGAGTGAAGTGCCGAGGAGGATTTCCCAACAAGAGTGAAAGCTTTCCTAATATTACCTTCAGATTCTCTTATTGCTCCTCCTCCTCCTCCTGCAATGCCTAAATCCCTATTGAAACTACCATCAGTGTTCAAAGATAACTTCCCTTCTGGAGGCCTATTCCAACTTATACTTTTAACCCAGTGATTTCTTACAATATTAGTGGAGAGGTTCCATGTTTTCCTGATTTCTTTTTCTATTTCAATATTTTCTATTATGATAGGTTTTATGCAGGATATATTACTAATTTCTATCTTAATGTCTTTTAAGATTTCTTCTGAACTCATTTTTATGCCCTCAAATTACTCTTATGCATTGCTTTCCATATGCACCAAATTATTACATGTGATAAATTTTGATTTAGCCATTTTTTAGTCGGTGTTTTAGGGAAATCCCTCCTCCACCTTTTAATCCTATCTATTAAAGTTTCCTCCTTATTATTCTCATAATTAAATTCCTCCATTTTTTTCCATATTTCTACTGCAATTTTACCTTCTGAAATATATGATCCACGGATTCTATTGCTTGAAAACAATAATCGCATCTGGATATTATCTTTATACCCTTTCTTTGAACATTTGTATCTACCGGTAAAGCATTTACTAGAGCTTTCCATACAAGGGAGCACATTTTTTGTGCTGTGCCTACTTTCCATACCCAATTAAAAATTGGGTTTATCAATTTTTTCTTTCGTATCAAATTCTTGACTGTTTTAAGCGTAAAATTACCTTGCGGGGTGAGGGTCGATTTCCATCCACTTTTTTTCCATTTTAGAATGAGAATCAACTATTTCTTTTTGTTTTTCTATTGATTTCCAATTATTCGAGACCTTCTTTCTATTTATCTTTTCGTGTTCTAAATATTTCGCTCTCATAAAGCTCGCCCAGAGGCTATTCTTTTCTTTTAGCCTCCACCATCCTTTACATTCCCAAGCGTCTGCCATGTCCTGTAACTTCATTAATCCTAATCCAGTTTCCTCTTTTGGGTAGCATATATCTTCCCATTTTTTCCAGTGAATTTTATTCTTTCCATCTTTTTTACCCCATAAGAAATTAGCCATGGCTGATTCTAATTTTTTCGTAAATTTTTTTGGAGGGTGAATGACTAAGAGAATGTGTACCAATGTGCTTTGGAGGACATGAGAAATTTATGTAATCCTTCCCCCGAAGCCCAGTAGCTCTTCTTTCCAGCCTGTTATTTTAATATTCATTTTATCCTATAATGATATTAGATACTCTTCTTTCAATCTACCTTCATATATAGGACAACCTAGGTACATTAGTGCTCCTTTATTCTGGATAAATCTTGTGATGTTCTTTACTTTATTTACCACCTTTTCTATTACTTTCTTTGCCAGCATAAACTGGCACTTTTTTATATTTATCGCCTGCCCTGTTTCAATTTCAAATGTGTGCAAGAGATACATAAAGTTTATCAAGGATCTGTTGCTTGCATTTGTAAAAATTATTAGATCCTGCATATGCCAGACAACCTATTCTTGGGTGTTTTTTGGTTGCCTGAATGGGATGATCTTTCCTTCAGACATTCTTTTTTAAAATTTAATATTAACAGTTCTAATATGTATCAAATAATAAAGGAGATAGCGGGTCCCCCTGCCTTAAGCTTCTTTTAGGCTTAAATTCTTCTCCTTTTGTCCCATTTATAATAACTTTAACCCAAACACTAGACACACATCTGTATATCATATTAATGCATAACTCTGAAAAGCCAAATTTTCTCATGGTATAAGAGTAAGTCCATTCTACCCTATCAAATGCTTTCGATAGGTCTAACTTAACTACTAAATTATCCCCTCTTGCTTTGGTTGCTATATTTTTCATCATCTCAGATGCCAATCTAATATTGTCCATCATTAACCTATTTTTAACAAAACATGTTTGTTCCTGAGATATAATAAATGGCAAAATCGCTTAATCTATTTTGTAAAATTTTTGCTAAAATCTTATATATCACATTACATAAACTTATGGGTCTGAAATCCTCACATTTCTGTGGGGATTTGTGTTTTGGGATTAAAACAATAAGAAATTTGCCCATGTTTTTGGAATATCCGCCCCTGCAAAGAAACTTCTAATTGCAAGAACAATCTTTTTCAATAATTTCCCAGCATACCTGAAGAAGTAACTATTCCAGCCATCTGGTACTGCTGCACTATCTTTGTCCAGGCTGAATACTGCATTTCTCACTTCATCCCTATCCGGGATCTTTTTCATCATTTGATTTTGGTCTTTAGTAATATTTAAAGTGATTTCTTTTATTAGTGTGTCCCCTTCGTGAATATGCTGTCCGCACCGCTGTTTTTTAAAAAATTCCTCAAAAAGGGCTCTTATTTTATTATCTTTTCCACCCATTTTCCTTCTTTATTTTTTATACCTATGATTTTATTTTTGTGTATTTTTATCTTGCTCATGTTATGAAAAAAATTTGTATTCCTATCTCCTTCTTTTAGCCATTTCACTTTAGCTCTCTGTTTCCAATATATTTCTTCCATGTATAGCTTAAGCCTCAAATTACCTTTTTCCTTACTAAGTTCAATTCTATCTTCTTCCTTATTCGTATTATCATATTCTATTTCTAGCTTTGCCACTTCTTCTTCTGCTAATTTTTTGTTGGTTTATATTTCCAAAAACTTCTCTGTTCCATGTTTTAATGCATTTTTTTAGCCTAAGTAGTTTAGCCGAAAAAGCCTGCATGGGCTTCCCCGTTACTCTGGCTCTCCCCAAGACTCTCGAACAATTCTATCAAAGTCTGAGTGTTTAGCCCACATATTTTGAAACTTAAAATCGCCTCTTATTGAGTGATTTTTAAGGATCGTTATGAGCAATGTGTTATAGTCTGAACAGGTCCTATTTAAATGTCTCAGCCTCGTGACCCCATAAGTCACTGCCCATTTGGCATTTCACATGACTCTATCCAGCCTTGCCCATATTGCTCCTCTTTTATGCCAGTTATTACACCAGGTGTAATTTGAACCTGTATAATCCACCTCCAATAAGTTAGTGCTGGCAATGATATCATTAAATTGTGACATTGCCACTGCGTTTGGGGGTTTTCCACCTTTCTTTTCTTGCGCGCTTCTTATAATATTAAAATCTCCTCCTATAATCCATGGAATGTTTTTTACGGCAATGTTCTGCATTTCTTTCCATATGTCTAATCTATCTTTTTTATTATTTTTCGCATAAACTACCGATATTTTTCTTATGTGTTTGAATTTGTTTTAAAATTAACTATTTGTTCTGTATCTTTTAATATTATGATGTCCATATAATTATGCCACATAATCCAGAGTCTACTATTTAGGTTTGAATACGCATTTTTAAACCCTAATTTTTCACTATATTTTATTAATTGGTTTTTTTGGACCATAGGTTCTGCTATAATCACTAAAGAAATTTTATATGTTTTTATTAATTGTTTCAGTCTATTAATTGAAGGGTTATTTTCCACCCTCTGATATTCCAAAAGAGACACCTATCCATTTATTATCGACTTTGCTTGAGATCTAGTTGTGCATTTAGACTCGTCAGTCTTGTTCAAATATTTTTTCATGTTTCTTGGAGTCTTAGAAGTGTTAGAAAAAGCTTGCATTATATCATTATATTTTACCTGCTGCCCGAGGTGCATAGCCATTCTTTTGATGGACTCCATTGCTTGGTCTCAGGAGAGCCTTTCCCATTCTTCCTCATAAATGTCTATGTCATCTTTTACCTTTTTTGGTGAGACTTCTCCATTTTCTTCTTCCCCGCATGTTGGAGGGCAACTAAAGGCCACTTAATCTTCATCTGGAAAATCCAGAAGGTCTTCATTAATCTAGCTGTAATCCTCTAGTTTTTCCTTTAGAACTCTTCTAGCTTTGAGTCTTTTCCCCCTTCTCCCTCTCGCTTTCACCTTCTCCCATCCTTCTCTTCTCTCTTCTTCCCCTCCCCTCCTTCAATGTCATCCTCAGTTTGCATTGTTATTATGCCTCTCTCCTCTTCAAGTCTGCCTCTCCCTTCCACTCGCTCACCTCTCTTTCCACTTCACCTAAGCCTTCATCCTCCAGCTTTTCGGTTTGAACTTTTGGGGCTCTCTCATCCATTCTAACCCATTTTTCTACCCATCTACCCTTGCCTTCCTGCCTATTCTCTTTCACACTCTTTTTTTTCCCACCTTGCACTCTTATTTATCGTGGCCTAGTCTTATACAGCCAAGGCAGTAGGGAGGGAAATTTTCTGGTATGTCAGTTTGCCAAAAGCCTTCGTTCTGTCCATTATCCCCGCTGCCTATCCATATCTTGCAAGGCGGCTGTGTGAGTAAGTTACACTCTACACACTCGTGTAGCGCCTGCTCTTGTCATGGAGGTTGTTGCTTCGTCCGAAGCATGGGCTTGCCGAAGCAAGATGAAATATCGTGTAGAGACTGTGTGCTAAACAAAAACAATGGCAGATTTGGCAAAGTAAACCATACCGGAGCAATGGGGGCTTCCTCGAGTGGGCTGAAGTTTTTCATCCACTTCAGCACACGCATGGGGAGGCCTTCGACATACCATATCCCTCTTTGCCACAGCCGATAATGATCTTCTTCCATACGGCATTGGAGGAAAAAGTGTTTAGCATCGTAATCGGCAAACTTCACTCTTCCTTTGAGCTTTAATGTGTCTATGAACTTCTGTAACTCACTTGCGCGAGGTCGGCTATGGGAAAATTTCCCTACAAGCGTATATTCAAAAGGTTCCAGGAACCTACGCATTTGCTCGTTGGAGAAGAAGATAGCGGGACTCCCGTTTTTTGTTCTGAAAACACGTGGTTGCTACGCGGTCCCTTGAGTTATCGAGGCAAGGATTTATTATTTAATAAAATCATTTTGCTCCATTTTAAGCTTGATGGGAGCTTGATTCGGGCAAGAATGGAGATTTTCTCTCTCTATAAAACAGGTTTTCTCTCTCTAGAAGTTGAGAGCGTTTTTTTCTCTTCTTCCTCTTCTTCTTCTTCTTCTTCTTCCTCTTCTTCTTCTCTTCTTCTTCTTCTTACTCTTCTTCTTCTTCTTCTTCTCTTCTTCTTCCTCTTCTTCTTCTTCTTCTTCTCTTCTTCTTCCTCTTCTTCTTCTTCTTCTCTTCCTCTTCTCTTCTTCTTCTTCTTCTTCTTCTTCTTCTCTTCTTATTCTTCTTCTTCTTCTTCCTCTTCTTCCTCTTCTTCCTCTTCTTCCTCTTCTTCCTCTTCTTCCTTCTTCTTCTTCTTCTTTTCCTTCTTCTCTTCTTCTTCCTCTTCTTCTTCTTCTTCTTTTTTTTGGAAAGTTTATTTATTAATTATAACCTTTTCTTTTGGCGGAGGAATACCATTTTTACAAGCTTTATTTACCCTTTTCCCTTTTACACCCATTTCCGATTACTAAAAAAGAAAAACTATGTAACTTAATTTTATTTCTAATGATACAATTTGTGCTTTAATTCCTCGTAGTTCAATAATGACTTATGTGATCATTTCAACTCCTCGAATTTTTATTTAATGATTTGAGGACTCTCTCTCCCTTTCTCATTGAAGCCTTTGAAGTATATATTATGCTTTTACCCTTCCTCCCCTAGCTTTCTTTAAGAAAATATTTCACTCTCTTTGTTCCTTTATGTTTTGCTATAATTGTTGTTTCAATCTCTTACAAATCCGTATATGATCTGCTGCAAACCTGTTCTTTGGCTAATGCTTTGATTCCAGCCTTACAATATGTAGTCCCTGGTCAATGCTATCTTTGTATGTGAAACCGTCTCGATAACAAGCATACTTTCATCTTTATTTTTTTGAGCCTTGATTGCTTCATTCATCTTTAACTTTTGCATGAGTGTAGTCGACCGATGACATAACAGACCAAAAATTACAGACTTCCGGGCATAATAATAAAACTACAGCAACCTTATTAACACATCAGACACCATAAGAAACATTAATAACACAGACTCCATGACAGCAAAACATTACAGACTCCAAGGCAACAGCACTACAGAAACAGTAAAGAACTGTAGTCCTTGCTCTGCTTTAATCCCCTTCTTGAAGCTGAAGACCTGCATAGAAAGAAAATGCTACCTACCTATGTTTTCCCCATCCCTTACCTTATTAACCCTTCCCAATAAATATATATTATGACCGCTTAACTGACCTTCGAGAACTCAATTAGTTGTTGACTTTTTTAGAACCAATCCTACCTCATTTTAAGTAACACAAATCTTACCAATTGTACATCATTGATAGCTTCAACAGATCTGTAGGAATCACCCCTCAGGGCCAGGGTGATTAATTATATAAAGCAATCCTTATCTGCATATGATTAGTGTACAGCAGGTCCAAAAAAATAACTAAAAAGCAAAATTAACAAATCATACTCTTATCTTCCTAATGTAAGGGAGTTCTTTACTGTCCATTTTTATTGTGCCTATATATTTTTTTGGAAGAGTCAATTCATTATACTCCTTATCTCCTTTGATTCTTCCATCCTTGGCTAATACATCCGCTAAGGCATTAGCCTCTCTAAAAATATGTTTTATAGTAAAATCTAATGAATTTATTTCATATAAAATTTCTTCTATTTCATCTTCATATCTCCACATTAATGTCTTTTATATATTTTTTTAATGCCATTATTTTTACATATTCTTATACCCTCTCTTAAGGCTAATATTTCAGCATGAAGTGCCGATGATGCTTGAAACTTCCTCGTGAAGGCTAAGAGCACATTACCCTCAAAGTTTCTTATTACGCCTCCTCCTCCTCCTGCTCCTATATCTCGATCAAAGCTGCCATCTGTATTTAAAGCAAAGCTTTCTTTCGATGGTTTTTCCCATTTTATGACTATTATTTTAAATTGTTTAAATAGTTTTTCTTTTAAGTTCCAGTAATTTAAAGTATCTTTATCTAACTTCGAGCCCTGTGAATTTAATGGATAAGACTCTGAAATTTTTCTTGTCTCCTCTTTTATATCCTTCCAGATATCCTCTATTGACATGCTTTGACCCTCAAATCTACTTTTATTTCTGGCCTTCCAGATACACCAAATAGCTATTTGAGGGACATTATTTTTAATCCAATTCTGTGCAGAGCTTGTAGCTTTCAATTTAAACCATTTTTGAAGTCTGCAATTGAGATTAAGTTGTTCATATTTTATATGCATTTCTATTCCTAGTTTCTTCCATATTTCTGCTGCTATTTTACCCTGTGAGAAGAGATGATCAAGAGTTTCCATCTCATTTGCACAACAGTCACATCTAGAAACTATCTGAATTCCTTTCTTTTTTAAATTAATATCAATTGGAATGATATTAGACAGGACCCTCCATGTGAAAGTTTTAATTTTTTGCGGATTATCATTATTCCAGATCCATTTGAATAATATTTTCTCTTCTTGTTTTTTCCTTATTGCATTTTTGGCTGAATTAAGTGAGAATGTTCCTTCTGGCGTTAAGGTCCATCTCCATCCTTTATTTGTAAGTTTAGAATGTTTCTCCACTAGTTCTCTTTGTTTAAGCATTTGAACCCAAACCTGAGAACTCTTGCTTACCCTTTTTTTTATTAGTATCATCATTTATACAGTATTTTGCTCTCATAAATTCTGACCATAAGCTATCATTTTCTTTTATCTCACCATCTTTTGCTTGCCCATGCTTTAGCTAAATCAATGAGATTAACAAATCCCAAACCAGCCTCTTGAACAGGATAACATAAGTCTTTCCATTTTTTCCAATGTAGTTTATATTTGCCCTCTTTTTTACCCCACAAAAAATTTGAAAATTCTTTTTCAATTTTTTTAATAAATTTAATTGGGGGTTGAGTAACCATAATATTGTGCATTAATGTGCTTTCTAAAACATGTTTTATTAATGTTATTCTCCCCCCCATATTTAAAAATTCTTCCTTCCATCCCGAAATTTTTCTTTTTAATTATTTATTAAAAATTCTAAATATTTAATCTTGAGTTACCTTCGTACACCGGACAGCCCAAGTAAATAATCTCTCCTTTTTTCTGGGAGAAACCTATAATATTTTTAATTCTATGAGATAGTGTCATTGGTGCTTTATGAGAAATTATATATTGACATTTTCTTTTATTTAATTTTTGACCTGTTTCATTTTCTAGGCATTTTAACAAATCCATCATATTATGTAATGATCTACTACCTCCATTGGTGAAGATCATTACATCGTCTGCATATGCGAGACAACTAACTATTAGAGTATTTTTTTGGTTGTCTAAATGTTCCAATGATGTCTTTCTTCATTTTATTTTTAAGATTTACTATTAGAATTTCCAGATAAATATTAAATAACAAAGGAGAGAGTGGATCTCCTTGTCTTAAGCCTTTAATCAGTTTTATTTCTTCTCCTACTTTTCTATTTGTAATAATCTTAACCCATGTATTAGATATACATCTATATATCAAATCTATCCTTGTTTCAGAAAAACACATTTTACGCATGATAAAGCAAAGAGTGTCTCATTCCACTCTATCAAATGCCTTGGATAAATCTAATTTTATTATTACATTATGTCCTCTTGTTTTAGTTCCTATTTCTCTACCCATTTCTTTAGCTAAACAAATATTTTCCATTATTATTCTATTCTTCATAAAACATGTTTGTTCTTTAGAAATAATTTTGGGTAAAATTAATGTTAACCTATTTTGTAATATTTTGGCTAAGATTTTATATATCGAATTACAGAGACTAATTGGTCTAAAATCTTCCCCTATTTGTGGATTATCTATTTTAGGAATGAGAATAATGTGAAATCTTCCCCACTTCTTTCCTATTTCAGCTCCACAAAAAATGCTATTTATAGCATTTTCTATATCTTTTTTAATTATCACCCAACATACCTGAAAGAAGCAATTATTCCATCCGTTAGGGCCTACCACACTATCCTTGTCCATAGTGAAAATAGCTACTTTAATTTCTTCTTCTGCTGGAAATTTGGTTAACATGATATTATCTTCAGCTGAGATATTATTTTCTATATTCTGTATAAGTGTGTTTCCTATTAGCTCACTATTTCCATTTAATTGTTTTTCAAAAAAATTTTCAAAATAATTCTGAATATCTGTATCCTTGTCTATCCACTTTCCCTCATTATCTTTTATGGCTCTAATTCTATGCTTCTGAAGTTTAAGTTTAGCTACTTTTTGAAAAAAATTTGTATTCTTATCTCCTTCTTTAAGCCATTTAATTTTAGATTTTTGTTTCCAGAAAACTTCTTCCATTAATAAATATAATTTTAATTCCGCTTGTGCTTTGCTCAAGGCTTTTCTATTGTTTATATTTTGATCTAATTCAAATTCTAATTCTCTTTTTGAAACTAAATCTTCTGCATCTTTTATATTCTTATTTATATTTCCAAAAGTTTCCTTATTCCATTTATTTAAATCTACTTTTAATCTATATAGCTTATTATTCAAGATTTGAATTGGATTTCCTGCTACTTCTTTGTTCCAGGATTCCTTTACCCTATTCAAGAAGTCATGATGTAAACACCAGGAATTCTGAAAGCTAAAGAATCTTCCTGTGGGAACTATATTTTTAATGGTAATTAAAAGTGGGCTATGATCAGAGCAAGTTCTATTTAAATGTTTCACTTCTGTGGACCCAACTTGTTCTATCCATTTAAAATTAAATAAAACTCTATCTAATCTCGCCCATATTATACCTTTATTTTTCCAGTTGTTGCACCAAGTAAAAGGTGAGCCTAAGAATTTAGCCTCCATTAGGTTGGTTTTATTTATAATATCATTAAAGTGAGCCATAGATATCTTATTTGGGGATCTTCCGCCCTTCTTTTCTTTAAAATTTCTCACTGTATTGAAATCACCTCCTATAATTCATGGCTTCTTCTCTTTAAATATTTGTTGCATTTCTTCCCATAATTCTTTTCTCTCTTCTTTTTTATTTTTTGCATAAACTATCGTAATTATTTCTTTGACATCCTGACTAAAACTTAAATTGATTAATTGATCAGTTTCTTTTAGAATTTTTATGTTTAATTGATTTTTCCATAAAATCCAGATTTTACCATTATTATTAGCATACCCCTTTTCAAAACCTAATAATTCTTTATAATTCTCTAGCTGAATTTTATCTACCATAGGCTCAACTAATACTATGAGATTAATCTTATACATATATACCATTTTTTTTATTCTATTTCTTGAGGGGAGATTTGCAACTCCCCTTATATTCCAATATATGTAATTAAACATTATTAATGTTTTTTGCTTGCGCTCTAGTAGTGCATTTAGTTTCATATGTTCTATTTATGTATTTTTTTCATATTCCTTGGTTTTTTAAGGAGCTTAAAACTCCTCCTCTCTCTGCTTTCCAAACCCTACCCATTTGAATTGCCATAATTTTTAATTCTTCAATTGCCCACTCCTTACTCCCCATTTTCTGTTTTAGTTCTTCTATGCCTATATCATCTTTATATGTTTGAGCTTTCTGCTCATTCTCTTCCCCATCCGTGTAGAGAGAAGTCAAGCTTCTTATCTCAGGTTCTTCATCTGAGTAACCTTCTATAGGGACTGCTCAACCATTATTTTTGTGTTTTATTTCTCATGTAAATTCTAGTTCTTTTATTTAAATCTGAAATTTTTTTAAGCATTTCTCTTCTTTTTGTTTCCTCTATAGAAAGTGCTGCCTTATCTTCTTCAGTCTCCTCCTTCTTATATTCAATTAATTTTAATTTATCAACTTCATCATTCTGTTCTTCTAAGTGACCAGTTTGTGTAAATTGAGGTTTTTTTGATATGTAACTATCTCTCCCCTCCTCCCTACTGCCATCATTCTATCATCTCTCCTCTATTTATCTTCCGCCCTTCTTTTCCTCACCAAAAAATCATCTAAACTGTGTCCTAGTTTCCTGCAACATGCACAGAAGGATGGAAGGTTTTCTGGAATAACTTACTGCCAAAAACCTCCTCCATTCGTGTCTCCAATCCAGATTCTAGAAGGAATGGGTTTCTGTAAATCCACCTCCACACATATTCGTGCTACACTTGGCCTGGATAGTGTAGCAGTGGCACCATCGAGTAAAAGAGGAGAGCCCAAAGTGCATGCAATGTGATATAATGCATATTTATCAAAGAAGTGTATCTGGAGCATGGGAAACAAGAACCATACCGGAGCAGCAGAAGATTCTTCCTTTGTAGAAAAGTTAGGTATCCATTTGAATGTTCTCATAGGATAACCCATGATATACTAGACGCCTTTAAGCCATAATCGATGAAAATCTTCGTCTGAATATAGTTGTAACAGAACATGCTTGTTGTCAATGAGTCCAATTTTAATCAACATTTTGAGCTTCAAAGAATCAAAAAAAGCACGAACATCATCAATACGCGGTAGCCCATGTGAGAATTTGCCCACGAGAGTGAGTTTATGAGGTTCAATGAGCTTCTGTAAAACTTCTACCGAAAAAAATATCGAGGGTTCCACGATATTTTTTGAGTGAATCTCCGAGGAAGAAGACACTTTTTGCGCGGTCTTATTAAAAAAATCCGAAAAGGATTTCTTATTTGTTAAGTAATCCATTTCCATCAAATTCAGCTTAAAATTTGCTTCTTCTCCTTCAAAAATCATAGTTTCTCTATCTAGAAATCAAATGTTCTCAAACTAGAAGTTGAGAGTGTTTTTCAAAGAAAAAAACGGCATTTTTTTCAAAATTTGCTGTTATTATTATTATTATTCTTCTTCTTACCCTCTTCTTTTCTTCTTCTTCTTCTTCTTCTTCTTCTAACCTTCTTCTTCTTCTTCTTCTAACCCTCTTCTTCTTATTCTTCCAACTCTCTTCTTCTTCTTCTTCTTCCAACTCTCTTCTACTACTACTTCTTCTTCTTCTAACCCTCGTCTTCTTCTTCTTCTTCTTCTAACCCTCTTCTTCTTCTTCTTCTTCTAACCCTCTTCTTTTTATTATTATTATTATTATTCTTCTTCTTCTTCTTCTTCTTCTTCTTCTTCTTTTAACCCTCTTCTTCTTCTTCTTCTAACCCTCTTCTTCTTCTTCTTCTTCTAACCCTCTTCTTATTCTTCTTCTTCTTCTTCTTCAAACCCTCTTCTTCTTCTTCTTCGTCTTCTTCTTCTTCTTCTTCGTCTTCTTCTTCTTCTTCTTCTACTACTAACCCTCTTCTTCTTCTTCTTCTACTACTAACCCTCTTCTTCTTCTTCTTCTTTTTCTTATAACCCTCTTCTTCTTCTTCTTCTAATTCTTTTAACTCTTTTCTTCTTCTTCTTCTTCTTCTTCTTCTAACCCTCGTCATCTTCTTCTTCTTCTTCATCTAACCCTCATCATCATCATCATCATCTTCTTCTTCTTCTAACCCTCTTCTTCTTCTTCTAACCCACTTCTTCTTCGTTTTCTTCTTCTAACCCTCTTCTTCTTCTTCTTCTTCTAACCTCTTCTTCTTATTCTTCTTCTAACCCTCTTCTTCTTCTTCTTCTTCTAACCCACTTCTTCCTCTTCTTCTAACCCTCCTCTTCTTCTTCTAACTCTCTTCTTCTTCTTCTTCTTCTAACCATCTTTTTTTTTTCTTCTTCTTCTTCTAACCCTCTTCTTCTTCTTCTTATAACCCTCTTCTTCTTCTTCTTATAACCCTCTTCTTCTTCTTCTTCGTCGTCTTCTTCTTCTTCTTCTAACCCTCTTCTTCTTCTTCTTCTTCTTCTTCTTCTTCTAACCCACTTCTTCTTCTTCTTCTTCTAACCCACTTCTTCTTATTCTTCGTCTTCTTCTTCTAACCCTCTTCTTCATCATCATCATCATCATCTTCTTCTTCTAACCCTCTTCTTCTTCTTCTTCTTCTTCTTCTTCTAACCCTCTTCTTCTTCTTCTTCTAACCCTCTTCTTATTCTTCTTCTAACCCTCTTCTTCTTCTTCTTCTTCTTCTAACCCTCTTCTTCTTCTACTACTTCTAACCCTCTTCTTCTTCTTCTTATAACCCTCTTCTTCTTCTTCTTCTTCTTCTAACCCTCTTATTATTATTATTATTCTTCTTCTAACCCTCTTCTTCTTCTTCTTCTTCTTCTAACCCTCTTCTTCTTCTTCTTCTAACCCTCTTCTTCTTCTTCTAACCCTCTTCTTCTTATTCTTCTTCTTCTTCTAACCATCTTCTTCTTCTTCTTCTAACATTCTTCTTCTTCTTCTTCTTCTTTTTCTTCTTCTAACCATCTTCTTCTTCTTCTTCTTCTTCTTCTTCTTTTTCTTCTAACCCTCATCATCTTCTTCTTCTTCTTCTAACACTCTTCTTCTTCTTCTTCTTCTAACCCCTTCTTCTCTTTATTCTAACCTTCTTTTTCTTTTCTTCTTCTTCTAACCCTCCTCCTCTTCTTCTTCTTCTTCTAACCTCTTCTTCTTCTTCTTCTTCTTCTAACCCTCTTCTTCTTCTTTTCTTCTTCTTTTCTTCTTCTAACCCTCTTCTTCTTCTTCTTCTTTTTCTTCTTCTTCTTTTTCTTCTTCTTCTAACCCTTTTCTTCTTCTTCTTCTTCTTCTTTTTCTTCTTCTTCTAACCCTTTTCTTCTTCTTCTTCTTCTTCTTCTTCTTTTTATTCTTCTTCTAACCCTCTTCTTCTTCTTTTTCATCATCATCATCTTCTTCTTCTTCTTTTCTAACCCTCTTCTTCTTCTTCTTCTTTTTCCAACCCTCTTCTTCTTCTTCTTTTTCTTCTTCTTCTTCTTCTTCTTCTAACCTTCTTCTTCTTTTAACCCACTTCTTCTGCTTCTTCTTCTACTTCTTCTAACCCTCGTCTTCTTCTACTTTTTCTAACTCTCTTCTTCTTCTTCGCCTTCTTCTTCTAACGCTATTTTTCTTCTTCTTCTTCTTCTAACCCTCTACTTCTTCTTCTTTTTCTTCTTCTTCTTCTTCTTCTTCTTCTAACCCTCTTCTTCTTATTCTTCATCATCATCATCTTCTACTTCTTCTAACCGTCTTCTTCTTCTTCTTCTTCTATCCGTCTTCTTCTTCTTCTTCTATCCGTCTTTCTTCTTCTTCTTCTTCTAGCCGTCTTCTTCTTCTTCTTCTAACACTCTTCTTCTTCTTCTTATTCTTCTTCTTCTTCTTCTAACCATCTTCTTCTTCTTATTCTTATTATTATTATTATTCTTCTTCTTCTTCTAACCCTCTTCTTCTTCTTCTTATTCTAATCATCATCATCTTCTTCTTCTTCTAACCCACTTCTTCTTCTTCTTCTTCTTCTTATTCTTGTTCTAACCCTCTCTCTTCTTCTTCTTCTTCTAACCCTCTTATTCTTCTTCTTCTAACCCTCTTCTTCTTATTCTTCTTCTAACCCTCTTCTTCTTCTTCTTCTTCTAACCCTCTTCTTCTTATTCTTCTTCTAACCCTCTTCTTCTTCTTCTTCTTCTTCATCTAACCCTCTTCTTCTTATTCTTCTTCTAACCCTCTTCTTCTTCTTCTTCTAACCCTCTTCTTCTTCTTCTTCTTCTTCTAACCTTATTATTATTATTCTTCTTCTTCTAACCCTCTTCTTCTTCTTCTTCTAACCCTCTACTTCTTCTTCTTCTTCTTCTTCTTCTTCTTTTTCTTCTTCTTCTTCTTCTTCTTCTTCTTCTTCTTTTTCTTCTTCTTCTTCTTCTTCTTCTTCTTCTTCTAACCATCTTCTTTTTCTTCTTCATCTAACCCTCTTCTTCTTCTTCTTCTTCTAACCTTCTTCTTCTTCTTCTTCTTCTTCTAACCATCTTCTTCTTCTTCTTCTTCTTCTTCTAACCCTCTTCTTCTTCTTCTTCTTCTAACCCTCTTCTTCTTCTTCTTCTAACCCCTCTTCTTCTTCTTCTTCTTCTTCTTCTTCTTCTTCTTCTTCTAACCCTCTTCTTCTTCTTCTTCTAACCCTCTTCTTCTTCTTCTTCTTCTAACCCTCTTCTTCTTCTTCTTCTTCTAACCCACTTCTTCTTCTTCTTCTTCTTCTTCTTCTTCTAACCCTCTTCTTCTTCTTCTTCTTCTTCTAACCCTCTTCTTCTTCTTCTTTTTCTTCTTCTTCTAACCCTTTTCTTCTTCTTCTTCTTCTTCTTCTAACCCTCTTCTTCTACTTCTTCTTCTTTTTCTAACCCTCTTCTTCTTCTTCTTCTAACCCTCTTCTTCTTCTTCTTCTTCTCACCCTCTTCTTCTTCTTCTTCTTCTCACCCTCTTCTTCTTCTTCTTCTTCTAACCTTCTTCTTCTTCTTCTTCTTCTAACCCTCTTCTTCTTCTTCTAACCCTCTATTTCTTCTTCTTATAACCTTCTTCTTCTTCTTCTTATTCTAACCCTCTTCTTCTTCTTCTAACCCTCTTTTTCTTCTTCTTCTAACCTTCTTCTTCTTCTTCTAACCCTTTTCTTCTTCTTCTTCTAACCCTCTTCTTCTTCTTCTTCTAACCCTCTCCTTCTTCTTCTTCTTCTAACCCTCTTCTTCTTCTTCTTCTAACCCTCTTCTTCTTCTTTTCTTCTTCTTTTTCTTCTAACCCTCTTCTTCTTCTTCTTATTATTCTTCTTCTTCTAACCCTCTTCTTCATCTTCTTCTTCTTCTTCTAACCCTCTTCTTCTTCTTCTTCTTCTAACCCTCTTCTTCTTCTTCTAACCCTCTTCTTCTTCTTCTAACCCTCTTCTTCTTCTTCTTCTAACCCTCTTCTTCTTCTTCTTCTTCTTCTTCTTCTTCTTCTAACCCTCTTCTTCTTCTTCTTCTTCTTCTTCTTCTAACCCTCTTCTTCTTCTTCTAACCCTCTTCTTCTTCTTCTTCTTCTAACCTTCTTCTTCTTCTTCTTCTAACTCTCTTCTTCTTCTTCTTCTTCTTCATTATCTTCTTCTTCTAACCCTCTTCTTCTTCTTCTTCTAACTCACTTCTTCTTCTTCTTTTTATTCTTCTAACCCTCTTCTTCTTCTTCTTCTTCCTCATTATCTTTTTCTTCTTCTTCTTCTTCCTCATTATCTTCTTCTTCTAACCATTTTCTTCTTCTTCTTCTTCCTTATCATCATCTTCTTCTAATTTTTCCTCTTATTCTTCCTCTTCCTCTTCCTCTTCTTCTATTTACTTCTTCTTCTTATACTTTTAATATCATACTATATATTCGTAGTGAAATATCTTAATAATTATTTCATCATAAATCTCTCTCTAATCTTTATTGGGAGAATATATACTTATATTTTCCAACATATAATATCTTAATATATATCTTCCCATAAATCCCTCGTGGTATTTATCGAAAAATATATATTAATTATCATGAGTATGATATTTATAAAGTTGAAATTACAAATATATTTATTCTCACATTACCTAATTTCTTTAAGATATCCGAACTTTGAGTATATATGTATATATTAAAAATAATCATTAAAGGTAATTGACATATTACCTAAAAAGGAGTAAACATATGAATGACTCATTATTTGAACAATGTATTACTTCTGTATTGAAATATCGAAGGAATAACTATGAAGGAACAACTTTGTATTGATCATGATTGTTGTGATAGTACAAGGATAATAACCACATTGTATGCCTAGAAGGTGCTTAGGAATTTTCATACTAATTTACTATTCATTCAACGATCAAACATAATATTGATCATACACTAAAGAATTATCATCATGCACAAGAAATTAAGTCAACTCTACAGTCTAAGTATCTTCTCAAAAACTGAAAATATCTACTCAACTCGAATAATTATTAATTCACTATTGATCGCTCTAACAGCCAACTCAATTCTTGTGGGTTTGATATATAGATTTATATCTATTTTATTACTTGTATGACTCAAATATTTTCAGAACGATATTGGTTGAGAGATAATTTCTCAATGAGATTTTGGGATCATGTCAATCGATAATAAGTTTTGTACTCTTGCAGAATCATGACAATTACCAGCTCGCATCATCTAATTATTTAAAAACTTACAATTCATGAATACAACATGAATATAGATAGCTAATATCTATGATTCAACATTTTCAAGGACCATGTGGACTCATCTATATCAAAGGTAGTCCAACAATATTTTTGAAAGATATTGTGACATGTATTGCATGAATATAAGGTGCATTAAAAAAGATATAACCAAATACATTTTATCAAAATTCTTTTATTCACAACCTCAATAAGAATAACAAAATTGATGTATACCAAATCTACTCAATTGATAAACTAACATATTTATTCACAAAGTCAAAAAAAAAATGATTTTTATGTTTTCTTCGGGGATATTGATATGTATCATGTCCGACATGGCTACCTTAATTTTCAAGAATTTGATAAACATGATTGTCATGTGTCAACGCAAGGATATTGATATGATGAAGAATATTTTTTAAAGGGATGCTATTGTATTGTACACTTTATATTTATTCAGGTTTTATCCAACAAGATTTTACTAACATGGTTTTTAATCGAAGTCTTATATGATCAAATGAAGCTGAAAAAATTATAAGAACATTATATTGTTTTTCCTCACTAAGTGATTTTCAAGTGGTTTTTTTTGCTATAAAAGTTTTAATGCTATATATTCTTTTAGTATAGCAACCATTGAATCAATAGTATGATAGTTCGATTGGCAATGAAAATGGATTTTCTTAACCTGTGATCATGATATTGAATATGTTCTTCAGGAATGTTGAGTATTCTTCCCATAATATATGTCAATTTGATGTATCATGTTATTTGTATGAGAGTCATATCTATTTCAACTAGAGGTGTCAATTAGACAGAGCAATCTATGTATGATATGATGCATGACATGATTCAACCATGATTGGTACGACATGATTCAACCATGCTTGGTACGACATGATTCAGTTATGCCTAACACAACACTACTTTGTTCAAAGCCATGATTGGACATGAAGTGGGTTGTTCCATGGCATGGCTCGAGCCATGTCGGGATAAAGTGTCTAGCAAAAAGGCTCAGCACAACACAGCCTGGCATGACAGCCTATGTGGAGCCATTTTTGATATGGTTGGCCAAACTAGCTAGCTTGGCCCGACACATGCTAGCATGAAATGATCTAGGTTAGCTTGGAATAAACCATGCTAGCATGGTCTATCCCATGCAAGCCTGGAAAAAACTAGGCTAGCTTGGAATGAACCGAACTAGTCTAGCCAAAAATAATAATAATAATAATAAATAAATAAAAAACAAAAAATATATATATAAAAATATAAAAATATATATATAAAAATATATAAAAAATATATAAAAAAATATATAAAAATATATATATAAAAAACTGAGCTAGTCTGGCCATGCATGGCTTGTCTTTGTATGATCTAGCATGACCCAGCACGATATGGCATGACACATAAAACAAACATACTAATTGGTCATGCTGGGGTACCCATTTTTAGAGCTGTGCTGACACAACAAAGAAAGACCGTGATAAAAATTATGGTGTGATAATAGAAACAATTTTTGTTCCACAATTTTAATTATTAATTTTATTGTAGATAAATCAACTTGGTTAGCAATAAAATTTATTTCAAAATTCAATAATATAAATTTTTTATAAAATTGTCTATCTATTAAAAGTTATATTCTCAAAATGTTTAACAAAAACATGAGAATATCAAATCTTACCTAGCACGAGTTATATCCTCATGGGCTAGGGCAACATCTCTGAGCACGGAGATGGGGATACTCTCTGCTCCCGCCCTGGTCTCCCTGGTGATTGTTCGAGCCTTTGAGGTGCCCATATGGCTCGAGAAAATGCTAGATTAAAAAAATTCTTATAGATGCGGAATTTCTTAGTAGTTTCATTCACAATTTTATTCTTAATTTCCAAAAGTTCATATAAGAGATGAAACTTTATCATAGGTTATTTAGTGGACTATCTCAGAGTTAAGGAAATAACCATAACATTGAAAAGATGTATAGTCCAAGGCAATGTTAATTATTAAATATTTCAAAATTATGATAAAATTATATTTGTATCATTTTAAAAATTACACAAACAAATAAAATTATGTATATCTAGAATAATGAATAATCAAAATAAAATATGTAAATCTCTCACTAATAACACTCTTGTTGGATCCTAGTATATTTGTATGAATCATATAAATTATATCTTCGCTAATATTAAAATAACATGTTCGATAAAACTCTAGTATATTTGCCTAATTAAGACATCTTATGATGAAGAGAGAATTCTTTTCATGTTTAGATCCATGAGAGTCAATATATGGGCCTCATGGCTCATTTTATCCCTTAGCTCATATATGAGCCTCGAGAATCTGAGGATGGAGCAAATAAGGCCACAGTCCCAACTGCATAATATGTGACCTAACAAATATCTTGGGGAAGTATATTCGGCATTCTATGGATCAAACTTGTATCTTCAGAGTTAGATCATCAACCCTCTTTTGCCGATCAGATTACCATGTGTGATTGATAATCCATAACAGTCAATTTACTAGCAAACAATAATCAAATTGAAAATACATCATTAAGGGGTCAAAAATAGTCAAACATCATGGAGGCCCTCTCATGTTAGAATTTAATATTTAAGGTCATTTTGCTAATTCTCAAAAATAGTCCTCATTAATTAATATGATCTCATAAAATAACATTGAAAAGAGAAAATGATATTTAATTTTGAGTATTTTACGAGATAAACTCACGAATAGTAAATTGTAAGAAAATTTTAAGAACATACAGAATACAAGATAAATTAATTAAACTAAAATTAATCCAAAACAATAAAATTAATGAAGAAAACAAAAAAAAAAATACGTAGCCATGATAAGATTATTAGCTCCTGAATTCGTCACCAATGAATAGGGCAAAAAAGTTAAAACCTAAATAGCAACAATGCATATAGATTGATTTTGAGATAAAAAAGTGCAAGATCTAGAAAGTAGTATATCATTGTAGCATTTTATGTACATTCATTCTTATAAGAAGTCTGCCTATCATCTTCAAAATTCTGAAAATCAATGTCATCTCAACTCTAGGCATAATAACCTACGAGTACCAGAGGTGTGCCATGTCTATCCACAATGATGGGGTCTCGAATAAAAACTGTAATATAGAAAAATCCTAATCGAGTTTCACAAGGTTGTGTTTTTATTATTAAAATTTTGCTATAATATAGAAAAATCCAATCAAAAGAACATATTAAAACAAGGAGAGAAGATGACCTTCAATTTGAAGATGTTCACTCATATTATATTGAGTTGTATGACTTTCATGCCAATTTAAATATATATATTTTTTTCCTTTAATTTGAGAGTGGTTGGCATACTGAATTCTAAATTTTCTTTTTCAAAAACAAAATTGACTATTTGGACTTTTGAAAGCTTCCATTTCTATTTAAATAGTTATCGGCTTCTTGAAATGAATTAAATTTTAGTGTGGTAATTTGGTGAGGAAAAACTTTCTTTATTCTTTTCAACCCTTTGATCTTATCAGAAAACTCCTATGTTATTCATCTTTGACTTATCAATCAATTCTTTCAACTTGAATATAATAAATTCACAATATCAAAATTCTTATTTCAATATAAGGACAAACAAGTTGCTATTTGAAGATTGTGACATAAATCATTGAGTTGTAAAGTTTTCATTCCAAATTCTTGCAACTTTTTTTTTGAAATATTATCATTCCTATTTTTTTTTCCTTGTCAATGCCTACTATTCGGCATTGCCTTGTTAAAATGAATTGGACTTTGAATCGTAACAATTTTGAGGGAAGGTTCTTGTTTGATTCTTTTTGAACATACCCAAAAATTTAAGTGGCGTTCATCTTCAACTATTCAATCAATACTTTCAAATTGATTGTTGCTCATTCACGGCACAAACATTCCCACTTCAATATTAGACGTGAACGGGGGTTTCATGCAAATTCTTACTTTAAAACAAAACGCATCTTCTAGCGGACTCTGCTGTTAAAGTAGAAGCAGATACAACCAAATAAAAGTTACGTATTAATTGCATGAGCCCTTAGAAACCAATGCAAGTGGCCCACGAGTTTGCTATGCCTGCCCATCACTTTAACTGCTCCGAGAGAGCAACACGTTTTTCTATTTCACCAATAAACCGAATCCACCAATTCTACTTTATCTGTTCTTATTCCTGCAATCCGCAGCAGCCGGTTATGGCCTTAAACACCCCAATAAAAGGTAAACAGCTCAACCAAATAGAGCCGCCCGCAAGCAAACCCAACTATATATGTAGAGAAATTAACGACAGCACAATTCAATTTATGTGAGCCAAAGCAAGGCAAACCAAGAATGGAAGGGAAGAAGCTCATCCTAGTAGCAGCTTCAACTTTGGTTGTGATCCTAGGAACAGGAGAAGGCTTTGACTTCCATGAAAAGGAATTGGCAATGGAGCAGAGCCTATGGGATTTATACGAGAGATGGAGGAGCCACCATGGGATCACGAGAGGTCTCGATGAGATATGCAGGCGGATCAACGTCTTCAAGGGAAACGCACTCCACGTTCACCACACAAACTCAATGGGAAAGACATACAAGCTGATGCTGAACAAGTTCGCAGACATGACAAACCATGAATTCAGCACAGTTTATGCAGGCTCAAAGGTGAAGCACTTCATGATGTTTCGAGGCAGGGCGAGAGGAAATAGCAGCTTTATGTATGCAACAGTAGATAAAGTGCCAGATTCTGTTGACTGGAGGGAGAAAGGAGCCATCACGGGGATCAAGGACCAAGGGCAGTGTGGTATGTTATAGAATTCTATGGGGCTAGTCGTCTCTCTGCCATGAAGAAGTTGTCTTTGCTTGCAATTTGATGTGATGACAACAGGGAGTTGCTGGGCATTTTCAAGCATTGCTGCAGTTGAAGGTATCCATCAGATCAAGATGAAGAAGTTGATATCTTTATCAGAACAAGAGCTTGTGGACTGTGACAATGCACAAAATCAGGGTTGCAATGGCGGCCTGATGGAATATGCATTTGAGTTTATAAAGCAAAGAGGAGGGGTCACAACAGAAGACAACTACCCCTACCATGCTGAAAGTGGTAGCTGTGATGAAATGAAGGTAACAAGTGGCAGAGTAGTTCCTACCTATACTTGTTCTCTCGTATTTTGTTTATTTGCAGGCAAATGCAAGAACAGTATCCATTGATGGACATGAAAATGTACCAGCCAACAGTGAGGATGCTCTACTCAAGGCAGCTGCCAACCAACCCATATCAGTAGCAATAGATGCCGGGGGGTCAGATTTGCAACTCTACTCCGAGGTAAAATTTAAGGCAGGAACGGAGGAATAATGCCACAGCATGTCACTTGTTTTTTTTTTCCAAATGTTGCGCACAGGGTGTATATTCAGGGAAATGTGGGTCTGAACTGAATCACGGAGTGGCAATTGTGGGATATGGAACAAGTCCTGAGGGAATGAAATATTGGATCGTGAAGAATTCTTGGGGGCAACAATGGGGAGAAGATGGCTACATAAGGATGCAGAGAGGAGTGGAGGACAGGGCAGGGCAGTGTGGCATAGCAATGGAGGCTTCCTACCCTACAAAGAACACTATTACTGATCCTGCTACAGAAGCCACTTCTCTACCTAAAGATGAGCTCTGAGTCCATGATTATGCACTCACCTCCCTGTTTCCCACATCTCAAGTCCCTCTAAAAATATGAATTCATGGTTTGGTTTTGAAGGAGGGAGGAATGTATACATAATAAGCCTTGGTGCTTGATCAATTTAACTACTTCTCTTCAATTTACATAATTGTGTGTCAAATTCTAAACTTTTGTAAATTCAACAAGAACCACAAGTAGGAGAGAGATGGAGATCATACCTAATACACAAAGCTCCCCGCTTTAGCAAGGCATCTAGGAAAGATTAATATATCAATAATATTATCCCTATGAATTGGAGAGATTGAGCCTTATGAGTCTCGAACCCGAGACTAACCACTCTTGAACAAAGATTTTTTCCATCACACCAAAATTTGGCCTCCACCACATGCATGCAATTACAACACAGAGTCTCTAATGGTGCTCAGTTATCTTAATACAATTCTAACTTAAACATATCTAACTTTGGAGTTGCTATGAGATCATGTGTGCTAGTGTGTGTGTGTGTGTGTAATTGTAGACCTGCAAAACTAAACCATGGCAATGAATGCATCATGCAGCAACTGGTACAAGAGAACTTGGCACTCTATGCATTGGAGAGAATGAGAATGTGTCATAATCATATATTGGAAGGAAACACCAAAAAAGAATCCATGCATGAAGAAGATGGTGGACAAAAAAAAAATAAAAGAAAAAAGCAACAGTAAAACAGAATGGGAGATGGAAAAAGTGACTAAAATACCCTCTCATGCAGCCTCGGTGGGAAAGTTGGGCAGCGAGATAAGAAAATCAATCAGAATAGGAGAGCAACCAGTCCTTATCTCGGGCATAGTTCTGGTAGAAAATAAACTTATCTTTGGCATTGGGAATGTCGAGCTGGAGATCATCGAGGCTGTCTTTGATGCGAGAAAATCCTTTGGCCATCTGGGTGATGGTGATCAGCCCTTCGTTGAAACACTCTTCTAGCAGACCGAGCATCACATCGTTCTTCTTCTCCATCGCCATCACCAGAGCCTTCTTCACCACCTCATGGTTGAAAAAAGGCATTCCAAGCTCACGGATGCAATGGCAGGCTTCGCCCACATCACCGCCACTCTCATACTCCTCCAGGAGGCCGACGATCTTGTCTTTCGCATCCTCCACAGCCCACCCAATCCCACCTCCCCAACACCGCAGGAGCCTCTCTCCGGCATGGCGGGCCCCAATCAAAGACCGAGCCATGCCCACCGTCTCACTTCCGCAAGAGGCTGGCCGCAACCTTCTGCCAATCTCCACCAGGTTCAATGGGGCCAACACATCGTCGATCACTGCACGAGAGAGAAAGAGGGCAAGTTCATTCGATGCATCTAAAATGTCCAGCGCCGTGTCCTCCGCCGACTCAAGAAGCAGAACGAAGCCATCCACCACATCCTCCGTTGAAAAAATCTCAAAGTGGAGTGCCGAAAGCAAAACAGAGGCCATTTCTTTCTCCTTGTTCTTCCTGTCCATCGCAAGCGTGATCAGCTTCTTCAAGAAGATTGAATTATACTCGGGCTTCCCGCACTCTTCCAGACTCCTAATCAGTTCGGGGATGTCATCAGAGAGAAAATACTCATGAATCATCATCACGGCCTCCTCCTTGTACTTCCTCACCCTTTCATCCTCAGACTGAACACAACCATCTCCACAAACAGAACTGGAGAAAGAAGAAGCATCGAGCCACCCTCCGGTGATGGCTTTGGGAACAATAGATTGGAACGAAGACCTCACAGATGGGATATCGAGGGCAAGATCATCGAGGCTTTCAGCTAGCCTACAAAAGCCCTTGGTCATTTGGCTCGAGCTTATCAGGCCTTCCTCGGCAGATTCTTTCAACAGCTTCAGCACAAGCGGTTCGGCAGCCTGAATCTCCATGGACAAGACCACAGCTCTCTTCACAACTTCATGATGGAAAAAAGGAACCCCCAGTTCCCTTATGCACCTGCATGCCTCCGGCACATCGCCGCCCTCCACGTATTCCCTCAGCAGATCAGCAATCTTCTTCTTTATGTCCTCAACTGTGACCTGAGTGCAACCACCCCACCTTCGCTCGAGAAGTTCTGCATGATGTGGAGCCTCCAGATAGCTCTTTCTGGCAGTTTGGAGGATCTCAAAGCCCCTAGAGCCTTCTGGGAGGGTCTTGATCGCTCTGGTGACAAATGCCGGAGGGAGGATTTCATCAACCACAGCACGAGCAACAAACAAAGCAAGAATGTCAACAGTGCCTGGTATGTCTACTGCAAGATCATCTGCAGACTCGAGAAGAATAAAAAAGCCATCCCTGATCTGGGACGGACTTACTACATCTGCATAAAGTGCAGATAAAAGAACGGAAGCCATTTCCTTTTCCTTATCACGCCTGTCCATGGAAATGGAAATAAGCCGCTTTACAAAGTAAGGATGATAATGGCTCAAACCAAGTTCTCTAAGTTCCGACGCAGCCACTTTCACATCACCATTACTAAAATACTCCTCTATTACAGAGGCCACAGCCATCTTGTTTTCATCCACAGGGTCGGAAATAGTTGCCCCAACAAGCTGATAAGGCTCCTGTACACATTTACAAAAAAAAAAAAATTTACTCACCGCCCCACTGTTACAAGATCAAATTATAGCTACTAGGTACGACCACGCGAAGCATAAAATATTGCTATATTGCATCAATTCATCTCCACTGCAAAGTCAAAAAAAAAAAAAAAGAACAGGCTTTGGAGGAAGCTGCTTAGGAACAAGAAGAAAGTTTTTCTTTTCAATCGATCGTAACAACTTAGGAAAAAGCATAAGTAGGATGGCAACAAAGCAATCACCTCTCCACTGTCATAGTTAGGATCATTCCGATCGATATGGCATTCACATTCTGTGTCTAGCAGCTTCCCCCATGTGCCTTTGCCGCCGCCGCCATCTGGCACCAGAGTAAAGACAGAATATTCATCAGTAACATAACAAAAGATTGGAAGCCTTAAAAAAAGTATTTCTTTTTAAAAATATGTTCTGTTCCAAACTTCCAATCAATTATAACATGTTGGGATTTGTTTTTGTGTGTAGTTTTATTTATTTATTTTTGTTTTTTTATTATTAAATTTTTTAGGAGCACCTGACGTATGGGCTTCCCATCAATTTCATTTATAAAATTTAATGAAATTAATCTCTTTTTTTCATTTTTTTTCTCTCCCTTCACCCTCATTCTCTCGCCGATTCCCACAAAACCTTAAAAAGGTCCATATGGTAATACATTTACATGGCATCAGAACCAGTTTTCAAAAATTAAAAGGTGAAAGTATATTATGATAGCAGTGGCATGCCTTCCACCAATGCCCATGACAATACGCACTAGCATTTGGTTCTGACGACAACTACACCGCCTTACTGTATCATAGTATCACTCAGTTGTTCATATGTTGATTGACTGATCATCATGAGCCAACTAATTACATAACTGGAACACAATCACGTAAAGCTTATTAGAATAATATTTATGTTGACAAATCAAACTCCATTAAAAAGTTTTTGCACTTAGATTTACAATATCCTCTACACACACACACACACACATATATTGAGAGTGATATGATTTTATCGACCCAAACCAGTAGTGAGAATATATTTTTAGCTATCTTAGAGATTTGTCACATGATGATTTAAGTATTTATACCCAAATTGCACAAAGTGTGATCAATCAGACCACAACAGTGACTACACCACATAATGACAGTGACAAGCCTGACAAGATACTTCGAAAAAGAAAAAGAGGGAGGGGGGAGAGATAGAGAGAGAGAGAGAGAGAACGCTAATAGTGATTTTTTTATGAGAAATTAAGCCATACTAAAGAGATATGTTGGACATTACATTCAGATTACAGAGAACAATTTGATGTTCAAAATTTGTACAATAAATTGCTAAATCCACACAGGTCAAATCCTCCATGAGTACATCTACTGAAATTGTTACTCTAGCTAAAAATGATTACTCTAAACTTCTCTACTTGAATGTTATTAACTTCAGCTGAGACACTTATGCGTCAACTATTATTTATTATTACAATCTCACTCCGGGCACCAACATCAAACATCCAAGATTCAATACTTGAGTCGCACTCACTAGCAATTGCACTAACTTTATTTTCTTTGCAAAGCTTGGAGATTTTAATATTAATGTGACAAGACAATGCCAGTATTAATAATACTCAATATTGTACATGTGAAGAGGCATAACAGTGTCAATATTAATTATTTTATTTTAATGAATATTCTTTTTATCACTAACAATATGATAGTTCAATTAGCAAAATGACAAATCACATAATCTTGAAAAAATAAGCTTGATCCCGAAAAATATCAGATACACATCATAGAGTATGACATTATTATTGACTATCACATTATAATTTATTTTTTATCAATTATTATGCTAAGTAATTGAGTTGCGACTTTCCTCGAGATCAATTAAAATGGATAATACCTGTTTTTCTTCTCCTATAGGAGCCCTCAAGATGCTTTGAAAATATTGATTCACTATTGATACACTTTTGATATTAACATCATTATTGAACAAGTTGAACATCTTAGAGTCAAATATCAAATATGTGATTATTATTGACATAAAACTTAACTTGTAAAATAAACTAAAAATTCATATTTGACACATAAACCAATTACGAGAAACTAATTCTATTTGATTCAATCAAAATTTTAAAGTATCTATAGGATGACCGTATACGGTAGTATAAGATATTTTATTATCTTTATTGATTATTTGATTATTATATTTTATACACATTTATTAATTTTTATTTTGCAAGGAACGTACGATAATTCAGATAATATATGTTGACACTTTTATGCACAAATATAATAACTATAAGAAAAAATCAATCACTAATTAAAATGGCTAGAATATTTTTATTATATAAAAATATTCCTAGGTATTTTAGGAAAAAATAAAATTTTAACCACTAATTTCCTAATCAATTAGATATAATTTTCTTTTATATCGAGATAAATTACATATTAACTTTTATACCCATGAAAAATATTATTTTATCTTTCCCTCAATCTTTTGGTATTCCCATTTTATTCAGGATCTCTATTCAAGTATAGATAAGATAACTATTCATCATCAAATATGTCTTTATTAGATATTCTATTACTTATAAAACAAACAAATATTAGTCACCATAGACCATGAGGATCACTACAAACATGATATTGTTTAAAGATAAGTCATTCTTTAAGGACTCGATCCAAAAGAATACATATTCAATCATAGTAATGATTGAATAAATCTCAAGTCCAATTGTTACTCCTCCCAAAGAGATAATAACTACTCACACTTCTTCTCAATAGTGAGGCTTCCCTTAGAGCTTTGTGAGAGTGAGAGGACTCTAGTTTGAATTTCCTACAGAACACGAGATGTGAGTCTTCACAAACAAAAAAATTTAAAACAATTAGACAATCCTTTGTCTGATTGTCACTAGTTCCCAAATATTCAAAAATAAACTCAAATAATCATTTTAGTTTATTATGTTTTTGTATAATATAATTTTTATAAAACCCTAAATAATCATAATCGATGATAAAGACCGACCAACTGAACAACAAATATGTGCAATGTTGTGGGGTTGGCTGACAATTTAAATTTAAGTTTACAAGATCAACATATACTATATACTATATATATACTATATATATATATATATATATATATATATATATATATATATATAGTTTTAATTTTATATATAAGATATAATAATTAATAAGACATTCTTATTATAGTCTCAACTCCTACATCTACTAATATTAATAAAAAAATAAATCTCAATAAATTTAATAAAAATACAATTAATATTTATGATCACTTTGATAATAATAATTCTGAAAAATCCAAAACTAATTTGTTTCATAATCCTAATATCTAAAAAATCTAGCCTTCAAAACAAAATTTTATAGTTTGATACACTTAAATATAATTAATAAAAAAAATCTTTAATGAGTTGAAGAAGATTCAACACAATATAAATGATGTAAAAAAAAATAATTATAAAATTAATAAAATTTATATAGTTAATAAAACATGTCAAGCAATGAATAAAAAATATAATATATTAATTCTATACAAACTCAACTCAATTGTATGCCAATTTAATTTGCATCTATTTTATATTTAGTCATTATATTCATTTACTACTATAAATTTACAAGAAAAGAAATTGTTAGAATTATTAATAGTATGAATGTGTTTAGATCTGTACAAGATCTTAGATTAGCACATTACAAACAAAAATATATTCAACTTGTATATCATATGACTCCTAAGTCAACTTATAGAACTGAGATTATAAAAAATAATAAATTTAATAATTAATTAATAATTCATGATATTAAAAAACATAATAAAGTGATATCAGTAATATCAAATATTTGAATTATTCATAATAACATACCTTTCACATGTGTCACTATCTACTTGTACTATATTAATTCCAACTAAAAAATAAATCAAAAAATATAATAATTTCATAAAATATTACATGTCATGTAGCTTTACCACATATGATTATCTAATAATCATAGTGAAATAATAAGAAATACATAATACAATATATAATATTATATTTAATATAAATCATCAAGAATGATTCCTTAGTTAGTATATTTCACATTAAATATATATGTCACATTATAAATTTAATAATATAAATCACATAAAATTAATTGCTCATTCATTAAAACATATTCAAATTTTAATAATATATATATAACTTAATACGAAACATCATTGAATTTCATTATAGCAAATGTTAAATTCAAGTATTGATTTCCAATATCTTATATTCAATTTCATGACTAGTAAAACCAAAAATATCATAATAAAAAATTATGATTAAAAATAAGATGATATAAACTATAAAATTATTATGAGGTTACAAGATTGTATTCATTTAAATACACTCTCATATCTTGTATTATATTTGAATAAATATATACAAAATAAATAATATATTTAAACAATATTAAAAAATACTCATATTTTAATGACATATATATTAAGATAAATAAAAATATTTTAAATATTATACAATCATTCTAATACTTTTGCATAATTGCCTGTGTGAAACATATAGTTAGAATTTAAAGGATCAAAAATATTATAAACCTCATATATACATGAAACTCATACTAAGATAAAAAAATATTTTATCTTTCAAGAATATGAAATATAGAATAAAATATAGAATATCATATTTAATAATATTATAAAAATTTATACCACAACAAGTTTATAAATAAGAATCATCAGGAAGGATTGCTTAGTTAGGGTATTTTACATTAGATATATGTGTTACAATGAAATTTTAATAATATAAGTCAACATAAAATTAATTTCTCATTCATTAAAATATATTCAAAATTCAATAAATTATATTAAAATTTCTAGCAAACAACAAAAAATTTATTACTTATATAAGTCATTTAGCCAAGAAAAAAATTTAACTTAATGTGAAACATCACTAAAATTCAACATAATGAATTTTAAATTCAATAATAGTTACCATCATCTTTTATATCTAATTTCATTATTAGTAAACTTAATAAAATCATATTTATAAAATATGATTGAAAATAAGATGATATAAATTATAAAATTTTTATGTGACAAGCTTATATTCATCTATATACACTCTCATACCTTGTATTATAGTTAAATATATATACAACATAAATAATATATTTAAACAATATAAAAAAATACTCATTTCAATGACATAGATATTAAGATAAAAATAACATTTCAAATATTATGCAATCATTCTAATATGTTATTACTTAATTACTTATGTGGATCATATAGTTAGAATTAAAGGGATCAAAAATTTTATAAAATACATACATGCATGCATAGACCTACCACAAAAAAAAAAACAAATAGTAAAATTTATGAACAATTATAATATATATATATATATATATTAAAAATAAATATTACAAAAGTAGCAAGCCTCCAAGTACAATGTATTATAGCGTATCAAAAAAATAAATTTTTTATTCAATTAACAAAAAGTAAATAATAAAATAATCTATCAAACATATATGAACTATCAAAATATGTAGATGCTAATAATTATTAATTCTTATAATCAATTGATAAAAAAAATTTGAGGTGTTTAGATGACAAAATTCGTATTAATTTACTTTTCTTATGTTATCTAAAATAATATAAGGTTTACTAACTTTTTTAATATTTACTATATCATTAGAGAATGAATTTTATTGATATAAATGTAATTACAAATAAAAAGTCAATTCAGAATTGACATTCTTAAATAGTTAAAAAGGTACATAAATAACTTTTCAAGTATTATTAGATGAATTACATGAAAGAACTTAAAATTTAAAATTTCAAGATGAAAACTAGAAATAGAATAATTGCAAACCAACTAAAGGTGTCAAGTGGGTTGGGCAACCCAAACACATCCCAAAATAGTCATGCCCAGCCAGGCACAATCCAAAACCATGCCCAGACTAAGGCCATGTTGTGTTGGGCCAAGGCCAATCATGCCTCATGTCAAGTCAGACACAACCCACATGTATTGCCACGAGCATAGTCCACAAGCATGCTATCTCGTGACAAAGCATGAGTCACGAGTCACATACTGCATGGCAGGGTTTTTAAAAAAAACAGCCTCACCCAGTCAGCTCTCAAGCTAGCCTGCTATTATCATCTCCACAATGACCAATATGTTTTAACATAATGAATGTTGACATGGAAAGCAACTGGCAGTACCTCTCACTTACCATGTTAAAATAAAAAATATATATTAAATGAATGATTTAATTTATAACTATCAACTTTTATTCCAATGGTTACAATCAAAATCTGATAGCTATAAATTCTTGCTCATATTTATTTTAAAAAATAAAAAATTTTAAGAATACATATATTAGTTTAATATAAAAATTTTTTATGAATATATAATTTAATTATCTTAATATTCATCAAATGGATTTTATATTCTCTTCTTTCCTACGCTCTCTCTCCTCTTCTTCAATGATGTGTACTTTATTTTTAATGTATGTTTTTGGCTCTGGACTAAATAATTATAAAAAAGATGGAATACAAATGCAGACTACAACTCAAATAAATTTACACAGTGATGATATATATTTATTTTTTGTTTATTAATTCATATAACATGTTATAAATAATAATTTTTAAAATTTTAAAGTTTAATTTTATTAATATTAAAAATATATATTAAATAAAATAATAGCAACTAATGAATTTAATAACAAGCTAAACATAAATATAAATAAAATTGATAATATAACCAAAAAATATGAGAACGAAACTAGATTATCTTTAATAAACTTCGATTTATTTGCTTAAAAAACCTAAAACTAGATGAACTTCAATAATATAGTCTCACTTTAACATAAGAAAAAATAAAAATTTTAGAATTATCAAAAAAGAATAAATAAAGTGCATATATTATAAAAAATACATACATATAAGAATACATATGATATTAATCATCTTAAGTGACATGCTAATTTATACATTAAAAAATATGATGTATTAAATCTCAAATAAATATAACTAAGTGACAGAATCTTTGAAATTGAATCAAGTTCAACTTCAATGTACCCTTTTATTTATTAAAATGACTTTGCAAGGAATGACATGACAAAATTTAATACAATCATTAATCTTCCGATTCAAATTTCAAAGGATCCTAAGATAGTAAATATAATGCAGAAATACTTCTAGCCAACTTTCCGTAAAATTCATAGGTCTACTAATAGGAATGAGAAAAAATTAAATATTATAAATTAAAAAAATAATTAATAATTAATAAATTTAAAAAAAATATAATAAAATTGTATCAATAATTCATGACATATAGACTAGTCTAGATGAAGTATCATTCATATACTTGACCTCCAGCCATATAGATTCAAAATAAAAACGTAATAAAAAAAATTAAAATTTTATGAAATTCTTAATCCTCGTGATAACTCTGTTATATACTTTAAATAACAAAATTGATATTAGTATATTTGTCATAACAATAAAAAATGAGTCATTGAATAAAATTTTTCTCATTTAATGAATATCTCATCTAATTTTTTCACCATTAAAAAAATAAAAAATTCGCTAAAATAATTTAGGATGTCTAATCAATAATAAGAGTTTAACAATTAAGTTTATCAATGGGTCTAAAAAAATTCAAACGAATATGAGATAATATTAAAATTATACCTACATTATGTTAGGATAATGTGTTGGCTACTAATAAATAATATCCAGCTACGTAAATAAAAATGACAAACTTATTATTATTTATTCAAACTATGATACAAAATTTTTTTTTATGAAATTCCAATATATTTTTAATGATTGAATAAATATGTATTTATCTATATAAACTTTCACCACTTACATTACACTTGGGTGAATATGCGATATTAAAAACATGTTTAATATATATGAGGAATATCATGTATTTAGTGTCATGACTATTTAGATAAAAACTAAATTTTTAAAATATTGATCGCCCATTTAAACTCTATATCACATGGAAGTCTATAAATTCTAGAATTAAAGTGAAATGAATAAAAAATATATTAAGGTATATATCTACTTGCATAAATCAAATAGACAAACCTATAGATTTTACTCAAAATAGTAACTAATATTTTTACATATTATAATACTAGAATTCAATACTTTGTATTAAGTATACTACATATTATAATATTAGTTAATATTAACTAATATTTTAAATATTAAATATAGTGAAGCTCCGAGTATAGACATAGAGGTGTCAAACGAGCCAGACCGGCCGGCCAGTTTTTTTTTAGCACGAGCATGCCTTCGTGCCTGGCCCGGCACGGCCCCCAGGCACAGTGGGCCGTGCCGTGCCTGGTCTGCTCGGACCTTGCATGGCCACACGGTTCGGGCATCGTGGGACCACGGGTCAGGTCCAATCAGACCCGACCCACGGTCTTTTTTGTGGGAGGGGCGATCGCGGGGTCGGGCTCAGGGGACACCCGACATGGGACGAACCCGTGCTGGTGTGCCGTGCCACGGGCCGAACCGTGCCGGGACAGGCACGGCACAGGCCAAGCACGGCTCGTGGCTAACCCGGGCACGGCACGGGCCCGGGCAAGGGATTTTCCCGTGCCGAGCCGGGCCGGCCCGGTTGACACCTCTATATAGACATGGGTACTATATTTGAAAATAATAACTTTGTATTAAGTTAGTTAGAGATAAACAATAAAGTGATCAGTCTAATAAGAACAAGTTACTTCAATACTTAAATATCAATTACTGTTATATTATATCATATATTGGTAATACGAATTTGAAATTTTTGAAATGATAAAAATCATACAAATTCACCTATCACATACTATCTAAGACGACATATAACCTACTAACTCATCTGATATTTAGTATAACAACGAAGTCTATTTTTTTAATGATGACTAATATTATTTCAGATAAAAGATCTAAACTACTATTGAATATCATAAAAATACTTTTATACTTGAATGACTAAAAAAATTCAAAATTAAATATTTAAAATAAAATAAAATACTTACTGGCAAGAGATAACTCATGAGATATAGTATTGGAGATATTAAAACAACCACAAACACATGCACTACCTTCATAATCATACATAACAATGATGATTTGAATCCGCACATACTACTATACTAGAGACATAAATTGATGAGTTTCATAATGACATATGTCAATGCATATTTTATTTATTTCTATTTTAGCTTTTATTATCTATCATTTTTTTATTTTCATATTACTTTTTTTTCATATGATATTTTAATTTTTGAGTTGAATCAAATGTATAATATTTTTTAAATTATTAATTTAATTTTAATTCATTTAAATTTCTATTGTAATGTACTTTTTAAAATTATATTCTTTTTTATTTTAATGTAAAACATTTAAATAAAAAAATAAATTTAAATTTATTTAAATTTTTTATTATATTATTAAAATTTAAAATCTCTAATAAAAGATAACTAACCTTACATGTCCAACCCGATCTGGCATGCCCTAGTTGTCCAATGGGCTATAAGTAGAGGTGTGAAACATGTCGTGTCATGCCAGCATGACCCATTTTTTCTCGGCACGACACAATGTGTGATCTACAAGCCCAGCACGAAATGGTGGGCACGGCCATGCCAACCGTGCCCTACGTAAAAAAAATAGTCATGTGTCCAATCAATTGTAATCAACCATGTGATGGCATTTTTTTTTAAAAAAAAAAGGACTCCAAAGTGATGGGACGGTCGAATTTTAAAAAAAATGGCTTGGGTGACTACCCGACAAATATCCCATTAGGCAATCACCCAAGCTGGTTTATCGTGCCTACCCCGACACAAACCGTGCTAAGAGGCAACTCGATCTGGCCCGAGGCATGATTCCAAATCATGCTGAGCCAAGCCAAATACTATTGAACTGATTTGAGCCCCAAGCTGGGGTTATCATGTCATCAGGCCAAGCACAAAGATCATGCCAAGCCCAGCACGAGGCCGGATTCCAAACCATGTCGAGCCAAGACCAACACAGTTGAACCCGGCCGAGGCCCAAGCAACCCAACTCATTTGACGTCTCTAGCTACAAGGTCATGTTGAGTTATTTTTTTATAAAGAATATCAGGCAAACATGACATGGCTTGGGGCACAAAAAATTAGGTTAGATAAGCCAATATGGCTCACTTGACACCGCTAAATATGCACTTTAAGACTAGATATGAATAAAGGCTTAATCAACTCAAAACTATGTTAGTAACTATAAAATTTATACATACTAACAATATTGATTAATAAGATTTACACAAACAAGGGCACCAGCCAGCAAAGGTTGAAATTGACATGGATGACAAATCATACTTGTGTCATGCTTTAGAATAGGGCAAAAATCCAACCCAAGTCTATCTCTATCTAATCGAGATCAACTCAAAACTAGGGGGTTGATCTCACATGCTGGATTTTTTAAAATTTGATCATGGTTCAGGCCAATATGAAAACTCAACCTAGTTTGAGTCATTTCGACTTTCGAGCAAACCTGAAATAAGGTCAATTAAAAAAATTGGGAATTTGACATGTGGAATCACAACAACTATTCCAGCCATTGTTGTGGTGATGTGTCATGTGTGTGTATCACACACGAAAAGACATGACACACAATTTAAAAAAACATTTTTCTGAATGTTTCCGCTGCTAGCCACTAGACAAGATCCAATGGTTGTGTAGATTCTTTTTTAGTCAATGATTAAAAAAAAATTTAATTATAAATTTATATAAATATGTAATCTTTCATATTGTTTTATCAAAATATAATCTTTTATGTTAAATTGTATCTGATTCTCAATGATTCGAAATAATCATTTTAATTTATTTTATTTTTATATAATATAATTTTGCATAAAAGTCTATATAATCATAATCGATGATGGCAACAATCCTGAAGAACCACAAAATTGTGATTGTGTTGTTTGGTTGGCTGCCGAATTCTATTTTATTTTGCAAGATACACACATGCTATATACTAGATACACACATACAATAGCATGTGTTAGTCTTCTATATTAATTATAATTAAAAATTAAATATGAAAATATTATGATTTCATGAAATATTACATCATGATGACCCTATCATATATAATCGTATGATAATCATCTTAAAAAATATAAAATACAAAATAAAATATATAATATCATGTTTGATATTATTATAAATAATTATAACACAATAAGTTTATTAATAGCATCATCAACAAGAATGCCTTACTTGGGATATTTCATATGAGATGTGTCACATCATAAATTTAAAAATATAGATCAACATAAAATTAATTTCTCTCATTAAAATATATTTTAAATTCAATAACATATATTAAAATATCTATCAAACAACAATTTTATTTATTTACACAAGTCGTGAACCTAAAACAAAATTTCAATCTTAATGTAAAGCATCTAAAAATTCATCATAATTAATGTTAGATTCATATATTAATCACTAGCATCTTATATCCAATTTCATGACAAGTAAAATCAAAAAAATCATAATTAATAAATATGATTAATAATAATTATAATTTTTATATGATATGATGAGCTTATATTCATCTACATATACTATCATATATATTATATTGTAATTAGATACATATGTAATATGAATAATATGATTAAACATTATAAAAAATACTTATATTTTAATGACATAAATATTAAGATAAAAATATTATTTAAATATTGTGTGATTATTCTAGTACTTTATTATTTAATTACCTATGTGAATTATTTAGTAAAAGTTGAAGTTATTAAAAAAATAATGAAACTCATATAAACATATATAAACCAACCACAACAATTAACAATAAAATTTATGAATAATTATAATATATATATATATACATATATTATAAAAATATATATTACTATGATAGTGAGCCTCCAAATACAATGCATGATATCATATTTAAAGACAATGAATTCATTCAATTAACTAAGAATAAAAAAATAATGATGTATTCACCTTATCAATATCGAATATAATATTAGAGTATGAATTTTTATTGATATTAATGTTATTACAAATAAAAAGACAAATCTACAATCAAACATTATAGAAACTTTAATATGATTACATAATTGAGAAAATATACAAATAACTATTCAAATATTAGTAAATGAATTCCAAAAAAAAAAAATTAAAAAATTGAAACATCAAGATTAAAACCGAATAGAGGATCATAACCTAGCAAGAAGAGTAGATATTGACAAAGATATAAATTATTAAAATAATTTTTTCTTGTATTTATTTATTTTATATTCATTAATCATTATAAATATAATTATATTTTTTTATATTTCAAAGAATTTTAATATATTTCATTTAATTTTTATATTAGACAATTTTTAATTACAAAAAAAATTTATCAAGTTCTATTTATGATATTTTTTTATTTTTCAATTTCTTAATTATATTACATTATGTATGCATATATATACATAAAAATATATATGGTTCATATATAGTATAGTACATATATATAATCAATATATATAGTATATTACATATATATCCATTATGTATAAATGCTAATAGGCAAATATAAACTACATATATACATATGATGTAAGCATATAATATATATATATATATATAATACACCACATTCCATCATTTTGACTTATATTTTTTAAAAAAAAAAATTTTGAAAATTTCATATATGCGGGCTAGCCTGTGCCAAACACATGCTAGCCTAAGATTGAGCCATGTCGAGCCAGCCACTACCCCTACCAAATGCCTAGGTCATTTCAAGTTGCCCGGCCTGACCATACCCAACATGCCCTAGTTACCCAACAAATTACAAGGCCATGTCAAGCTGCCTTTATAAAAGGCATGCTAGGCCAAAATGATATAGCTTGGGACACAAAAAAAAAAGTCAAACAGCTATTAAGTCTGTCCTTAAAATAACTAAAAAAAATTAATGTGTGTGTGTGTGTTTTTATGTTATTTATTTATAAATAATATATTAATATTTTAGATGTTCATCACTGTATTATAATCTTTTCTTATTCCTTCTCTATTTTCTCAAAATATCAAAAGTCAACCCTAATTTTCTAGTTAAATTATTTCTTTTATTTTTATAATTAAAAATATATAAATTATAAATTTTTACATTCACAGACAAGCATTTATTTTGATTGACAAAAGTGTACATATTGTGGTTTGCAAACTTGCTGCCTACTAGGCACATAGGTACAAAGTACATATTACGTATTAGTTTTTATTTTTTAGTTGTTATTATTTTGTCGTTATTAAAATTATAATTAAATTATATATATATATATATATATATATATATATATATATTTATCCTACTCAAAATTTTATAAAGACTAAACTAAAAAAAATAAATATCAGAAAAATTAAACAAACTTAAAAAAGATAATAATGATAACCCAGTCAAAAAGTTTAAAATTTAATTATCTCTTAGTTATAGATCAGCATCAGCACTTACACCTTAAAAAACTAATGATAGATGAATATCAATAGTAGGAATATATTTTAAAATAAATAAAAATACAAATTATAAAAATATTAAAGAAAATTCAATTATATATATATATATATATATTGAAGTAATTGTGATACAAAATACATTAGAAAACATATCGAACAATACAACAAAAATCATAGTATATTAGATCTCAATCCTAGGAAAATCCAATTTAAAGAAAAATTGTTGAATTTGAATCAAATTCAACTTCAATGACTCATTTTATTTATCATGATGAGTAAACAAAGAAGGCATGGCAAAATTCATCGTTAATATTAAGTTATCTTTTGAAATTCATTACTTGTATGAAGTTATCTTTTGAAATTCATCAAAACTTGAACAAGTAATTAGCTAATATTACTCAAAAGACTAATACGATACCTAACCATTAAAATAAAAACATAGAGATCATCATGCTTAGTTTCAATAAAAGTCATCATTGAAGACATATAATCCAACAAAATAATATTCATAAAAAAATAAATTCAAATTTAAATTATCTTAAAATATAATTCATAGAACGAATATTACTAAGACATTCAAGAATAAAAAAAAACTATATATAAGAAATAAAGTATCAAGTTAAATATTAACTTAACCAAATACTTTTGATGATTTGTCATTTGATATATGCATAAAATAATGAAATATTCATTACTATCTTACTGAGAAAGAATTATACATATTTCTCTCTAATAAGGATTCTCAAAATGAAAACTCTATAAAGAACCCTAGAGGACTTTCGTAATAAGCATGTCTCTATTACTAACATGCAATGTCTTCGGACTCGTCTCAAAAAAATAACTCCCAAGAATTCCACTGGGTGTGGTCATTCCTCCTATTATGTGTGCATTGTACTAAAGATCTTTTATAGCTACCTCTATTATAATTGATAAGGCCTCAATCACAAGTATATATGGAATGAATTGTCTCTATATTAAATCTCCAACTACTTTGTATATATTGAACTATCTGATGTTGTATTCTTAATCTGATAAACCACTCAAAATCATTAAACGATAACTATATATTAGTGAAAAATTATCAAGTAGTGAGTATAAAAACATCATATGCATGAATTATTTCATTCTAGGTATATATATATATATATATCTCTCTCTCTCTCTCTAGACATGCCTCACATTTCAATATAAAAATATCAATAACACTAGCTTACAACATTCACATCTTGGAATTTAATGCATGACCAAGTCAAAAATAAACAAATAATTAATTAGTATTACTCAAGAACCTAATATGACACCCCGGCATAAAAATAAGAATATATAGACTATCACGTTTAATCTCAATAGAAGTCTTCATTGAAGTCATGCAATTACAAAAAATAATTTGTAAAAATAAAATAAAATCAAAAAAATAAATTATCTTAAAAGATAATGCATAGACATAATATTATCGAAATACTCAAAAATAAAAAGAAACTGCATAAGAAAAAAGTCTAACCAACTACTTATAATGACTTGTCATTTGATATTATAATATTTATGAAATTAAAAATATAACAAATAAAGAGAAATTACATGCGGTGTATTATTAGCCCACAAGTCATAAACTAAAAATCTAAAATAAAAAGATACATAACAAAGTTAACTTGAGAAATATGAAGAATTTATTACTACCCTATTCACAAAGAATTCTACATTTTTTTCTCAAGAAAGTATTATATATTTTTGATTCATCTTTTTACTTCCTTTTTAGCTTGACTTATAGGATGATTCACAAAATAAGAACTTTGTGAGAAACCTTAAATAACTTCAATAATTAGCATGTCTCTATCACTAACATGCAATGTCCTTGATCTCATACCAAAAAATAACTCTCACCAATTCTCTTAGGTATGGTCACTCCTATAATGTGTGCATTATACTAAAGTTTTTTGTCTCTATATCTATTATGATTGATTTTCATACAAGTATATATTGAATGAATTCCATCTCTAATGAATCTCTATCTACCTTATATATATTGAACTATCCAATAATTTATCTTTAATCTAAGAAGCCACTCAAAATCATTAGAATCTAATCATAAATTACAAAAAATGTATCAACTCATGAGTATAAAAACATAATAACGAGAAATTATTTTATTTATCTCGCTCTCTAATTAATATCCACCTTTATCAGGATTAGCTGTATGAGTTTTGCAGTTGTTACAATTTACTATATTTTTGTTTTTTTTTTCTTTTTGATTCTTTGTTGTATTATGAATGAGAACACTCATTATGTGAGTTGTCCCAATCCAAGTTATCCATTATATAAAAGTTTCTCTTGTACATAATTCATAGTGAGTTTTTCTAAATTTTTGAATTATTAGTTTGAAATTCTGCATGATATTAGAGCTAAACCCTAGTTGATAAAGCAAAAAACTAGCATTTTCCAGAGATAAAGGCATGTAATATAACAAAGTGAATGCATACATAATCATATAACAATACACATTTGTGTACAATTTGTACACAACAAGAACATAAACATGCATCAATATCACACATTTTTTGTGCATCATTGACATCAACATTCATGGAGGGTTGAAACATTCTTTAAGATAGTAGCATATACTATCCAATTTTCAAGTTTTGACGGATCGTCATCTTCCTACTTCTGACTTTTGGATCATTAATTTTAGAAACAAAAGTCACATTACAAGTAACAATTTTATTTATGACTTTTATCTCATGTTCATTAAACATTATAAAAGCTAATGATAAATTATCTATAATCATTTGTTATGATAATATTTAGTTTAGTTAATATTTTACTATTTTCACATATTTTGTTTATTCATGATTGGTCATCTAGTGTTAAAAATATCTTTATATTAAAATATGAGATATGTCAATTAAAAAAATAAATTATAATTTTTTATTCTATCAAACAAATATATGTGAGTAAAATTTAATTCGATCTAATACACTCAAATATATATAAACTTGGTAGAGATAAAGCCTAAGAAAAACGGAACTATTTTATTATTTTTATTAATAATTATATATATTTTACTTAATTGATTTTTTTCTAATTTTCATCACATTTTTATTATTTTTTGATCATTTTATAAAAAGTACAAAATTAATTTAATTAAGATAATAAAAAAAGTAAGAATAACGATACATTACATACATGTTAGATAACTTTAGTAATAATTATACTAATCACAAAATCAAAACATCGAACTTTCTATCATACACACCTTACATAGTATGATTTCAGAAGAAAACAAAATTAATATTTAATTAAAATAGCTCGACACTCCTGTTTGACAGGAGTATTCTAAATATGCTTGGCGAGATACAATATCAACTATAAATTATCTCATCAATTGAATATATTCTTTTAACTTATGTCACTTTATTTCCTTTCATTGAGATCATACATTTTTGATAAAAATTATTTTTTTTTCCTTTAAAATTTTTGTAAATACTTATTTTATGCATGATTACTCTCCAAGCCAAGAGAAAATAACACAACACTTTAAAATATATTTATCATAAATACTCCAATACTCATAGAGAATACATATATTTTTTAAGCCTAATATAGTAATAGTAATTATGTTATTTTTTTAAAGGACAACTCATTTTTTAGCAATCTAAAAATAAATAAGAGTCAAAAAAATATAATTAAACATATTACTTTTCTTTACACAATTGTAGTCTCACTTGAGCATCTACTTAAGAGAAATGTGCTAGTCATTTATAAATAAACTTGTTAGTCCACATTATAATGATATCCTTATAGAATCATCATATATACAAATAAATAAAAAATAAATTGACTTTAAAAATTGAAACATTTTCTACGATAAGAAATCTCCATCAAGTTATGGTCATCTAGTAGTTTATAAGTCTACTACAATTTCAACCTGAAATGATAAAAAAAATAGAAATGTTGATCACTTGTGACTTAAGACTGATGAGTTATACTCAAGTATATATCAAGAAAAAAAAAAGTACTACTTGTGCAGAATAAAATAGAATCTCTCAAGAAATCAAATAATCTTGTAATTAACTCTTTTGATCTTTATTTTTGATCAGTTTTCATATGACATATGAGTTGCACTCATCCTATTTTATATACATCGTACTCATGCATTCTTTATTGTTCATCTCTTTTACTATTGTTCTTAAATGTATTAAAAATATCAAATGGGTCATATCATGTCTACACAACTTAAAAAATAGGTAGCCCAACACACCTCATTGGCACCATTTTGCCTAGGTTATGCCAAGTCTATCCTAATTTATTCTAGGATCGTGACTACACAACTTTAAAATAGTCAGCCCAACTAACCTCATTGGCATGCATTTTTCCAAGGTCATGTCGAGTCATGCCAACCCTATCCTAGTTCATTCTAGGCTAGCTTGGGTTCAATCCAAACTAGCCTGGGTTCAATCCAAACTAGCCTAGGTCATTCTAGAATAGCCTGTGTCATACCAAGTTAGCCTAGTTCATTCCAAGCTAGCCTGAGTCAAGTTCAAACTAACTTTAAGGTGTCAAGTAAGCAAGACAACCCATGCCCAACACGAGGCATGGCCAAACTGAATCATGTCTGACCTAGAAATGCACGGTCCAAAACATTGTTTGGACCTAGGTCGGACCGGCTTGATGCACGACTCGTGTTATGCTGGGCTAAAGGTAGTCATGCCTCGTGCCAAGCCAGACACGACCCACGTGTCTGGCCAGTTGGCACAATCCACCGGCTGGTAAACCTAACCAAGAACTAGGAAGTCAGGAATCAAGTTTACAGATTACAAAGAAGCAAGCAGCGTCCACTATGCCAGCACTCAACCTGCCGATGCGTAACCATTGGCATGGAAGGCACCATGCCAAACTCCAAAAGCATCCCAGGCCCCCAATTCCCAACACCAATAGGCGACAGCCTTTTTGGCTCTCGCCTGTAGGGCATGACAGCAATGGCGTGGCACTCAGGCCAACTGCCACTGGCCGATGAAACGCTGACGACGAGTGAGGAGTGACTCAGCACTCGGGCTGACAGGCTCGAGGCTTGGTGTTTGGGCGCAGGCACACCACAGGATGGCCTACCCACACTCAAGACCCAACCCACAACCCCAACGATTATTTAGCCAGAAATTTAAAAAAATAATAATAAAACATTAAAATAATACTTAAATCTAAACTATTATATTTCATTCCAATGACTAGAAGAGAAATCCAATTGTTGTCAAGTTTCTGCTCAATTTTAAATACAAAAAATTAATTATAAGTTTGAAATTTTTCATTCTCATTTTTGTTCTCAATCTCAATTCTCTCCAATGTCCTCTCCTTTGTCATCTCCTATGCCCTTTGCTCTTTCTCTCTTAAAAGTTTAAAATTTAAAGCATTAAGCTTTAAAGTTTAAACATTAAAATATTTTTAAAGCTTAAAATAATTTAAAGTATGAATTTTTTGTTGATTTTCCAATACCTATTACAGCAGAATATGGTCTGCGACTTTATATTTCTCCCCTCCATAATATAATTCGGATTTTTTTTTGTATTTTTTTATATACTTATATGTAATTAATTATTCATAACAAAAAAGTAACTAATAATGAATATAACAAAAATAGATTTAGATATAAATAATAATAATAACAATGCTATGAAAAATTTCAAGGCTGAAACTATATTTTCTCTCATTACTTTGACTCAAACTCAAACACCTAAAAAAATATAAAACACACACGCACACACTAGAGGTGTCAAATGGGCCGGGTCGAGCCCGAATTTTTAGGGCACGAGCGTGCCGCCGTGCCGTGCCTGGCCCGGCACTGTTTAAAATAACCGGGCCCGGCACAGCCCGCAGGCAAGGCGGGCCGTGCCTTGCCAGACCCGTTTGGGCTTGCCTGTCCGAGCGGTTCGGGATACGGGGGACCGCGGATCGGGTCGAATCAGACCCGACCCGCGGTTTTTTTTGCAGGAGGGGCATCGTGGGGTCGGGCTCTCGGGGCACCCGGCACGGGACAAACCCGTGCCGGCGTGCCGTGTCGCGGCCCAAACCGTGTTGGGTCAGGCACGGCACAGCTTGTACCTAACCCGGGCACGGCTCGTGCCTAACCCGGGCACGGCTCGTGCCTAACCCGGGCACGGCTCGTGCCTAACCCGGGCACGGCTCGTGCCTAACCCGGGCACGGCTCGTGCCTAACCCGGACACGGCACGGGCACAGGCCCGGACACGGCACGGGCACAGGCCCGGGCACAAAATTTTTCCTTGCCGTACCTCGTGTCTGGCCGGGCTGGCCAGGCCCGGTTGACACCTCTAACACACACACACACACACACACACACACATATATATATATATATATATTAGACCCACTTTAACATAATAAAAAATAAAAAAAAAACTAAAAATTTTGATAAAGTATAAATACAATATAAATATAGTAAAAAAAAATACATGTGAGAGTATATATGTGACTGATCACCTAGAGAGACATATCAATCAATACACCAAAAATATGATATATTAGATCCTAGGAAATCCCAACTAATCATGAACAGTTGAATCTTTAAAACTAAATCTAATTACGCTTAAAGGTGTCGGGCCAGGCAGCCCGAGCACAGCGCAAGGATCAGGTCAGGCCAACCCTTGGCATGATTCATGCAGTGCCTCGTTCCAAATCAAGCACGACATGTGTGTCTAGCTCCAAGACACAATAAACCATGCCCGAGGACCCAGCTAGATTTTTTTTAAAATTTAGCTGAAAAAAATCAGTACAACCCAAACTAGCCCAGTTCGACCCAGCAAGTCCAAGCACAAGCTGACCCAAACCATGTACAAGCTGGGTCGACAGGTCGTGCCAGGCCGGCAGTTCTCAAACAATGTCATGCCTGTCACGGCATGATTACTATACCAAGCCGTTCCAACCATAGTGACCCGATTGGGCCAATAAAAAATAGGTAGGGCCAGCCAAACCCAACCTATTAGACACCTCTAGTTTATCTTTTTTGATCTCCTTCATATAACATAATAATTTAGGAAAAAAAAATTTGACCAAACAAATTATTATCATGGTCTTCCTATTAAATTTTAGGAGGAAGCTAAAATTATCAATATCATGCAAACCTAAAGGTGCCAAATGAGTTTGGTCATTCCTAGAGGTGTCAAACGGGCCGGGCCGGCCCGGCCCGCAACGAGGCACGGCACGGTTCGGCCGTGCCTGGGCCAGCCCGGCACGTTCAAAAACCGTGCCCGGGCCCGTGCCGTGCCCGGGCGAAGCAAGTCACGTGTCGTGTCGTGCATGGCACGAGCCGTGCCGTGCCTGGCCCGACACGAGTCGTGCCGTGCCGGTCCCGCAGGCACGCGTGGCACTGGCGGCGTGCCACGCGTGCCGTGGCGTGAGTCGCGACTCACGGTCACGAGTCACGACTCACTGAGTCGTGAGTCGTGACTCGGTCACTCGACCCATCCGGGCCCCGGGCCCCCCCCGGTTAAAAGACCGCGGGTCGGGTCCAAACGGACCCGACCCGCGGTCTTTTCTGCCGAAAACCGAGAAATTCGAAATTTCTAACGGAAAAAAAAAATTTTCAAACTTTGAGCGATTTTCAGCCCTTGGATTCGACTCCAACGGCTAGGGGGCAGAATCCGACGGTCCTCGTGATTCTGCCCCTTAAATATAATAAAAAAATTCAAAAAAATAATAAAAAAATAATTTTTTTTAAAAAAAAAAACTTTATTTAGCCTATAAAATCTACCCCCCTCCCTATACAATTTATGTTTTTCAAAAACATAAATCCTCTCAATATTTTCTCTCTCTCACATAAACCGTGCTTCTCTCTCTCGGCCCTCGTGATTTTGATTTCGGCTTGGATTTTCGTGAAACTCAACTTGAGTTTTGAACATCAAAGCTTCCTGCAGTGCATCTTGCACGTGAGTGACCTCATTGCTTTTACCGGGTAATATAATTTACTTTTTTTATTTTCTCTCTCTAAAGCTTCTCTCTCTAGAAAAACGTACGAAAAATATAAAATGACAAATTCACCTAACACATATTTAAATTCGGAAAATGAAAATGTTAGTGTTACACAAACGTCTGTGGCTCCTGAAACTTTGGTTTCTCCTGTCATCTCAGCCCAAAATTCTAAAAAACAAAAAACTAGGAGGACTTCTGTAGTTTGGACACATTTTAAAATCATAACACAAAAAGATGTTAGGGGTGAGGAACATGAAATGGCACAGTGCAAATATTGTATGCGACTTTTAACATGCAAGAGTACATGTGGGACTGGGCACCTAAAGAGGCATGCTGAAATATGCTCCAAAAAACATGAACCATTAGATCCTAGGCAAACCCAACTTGGCACTACATTTTTTGAGACTGGATCGAGTTCAGTCTCAAAGTTTACTCCCTTCGTATACTCCAGCGAGTTGGGTAGGGACGGCATGGCCAGGCTCATCACATTGATGGGTCTTCCGATCAGATTTTCGGAAGATTCGAGGGTAGTCCGCATCATGCAGACTTATTTTCAGCCATCCTATCGTAGGATTCCTAGGTCCACATCTAGGAGTGACATACTAAAGATATATAAGTTAGAAAAACAAAAAATAATTAAGGAATTTTTGGCATTTAGTGGAGTGGTGTCCGTGAGGTCCGATATATGGACATGTCACGATGATTCTTCTTATGCATGTATCACGAGTCATTATGTCGATTCAAACTAGACAATAAATAAAAAAATATTAGGATTCACTGAGATTCTTCATCCTCATGATGGCCCGGCCATTTTTGAGTATATGATGAAAATATTTAGGAAATATAAAATTCAAAATAAAATTTTTAGTGTCACTTTCGATAATGCTGCGAATAATGGAGTAGCGATCAATATGTTTGTTAGGAATATTAGAGACGCACCTTTAGGAGAGATATTTCATGTCAGATGCATGTGTCATGTTATTAACCTGATAGTTCAAGCGGGTATGAAGGTGTGTTCCCCCGCGTTGGAAAATATACGCAATGCACTCAAGTATATTCGCACTCCTAGCAGACTACAAGAGTTTGGTAATCTCTGTTTGTCTGCGAATCTTAAGAAGAAGAAATTCCAATCTGATGTGAGACATCGTTGGAATTATACGTACCTGATGTTGGAATCATGTGTTGGATACGAACACGTGATATCCGACTACGTCAATAGTAAGAGTGGCGAACTTATTGTTGACGACACTGACTGGGATTCAGGAATTTCATTTATGAAATTCCTGAAGATATTTTATGACACGACGAACATGTGTTCGTCGGTTTATACGCCCACCACTTGCATTGCACTCCGTTGCATATGCAACATTAGTAGCATGTTTAGGATGTATCGAGCGGACCAGACGCTCAGCCATATGGTTGCAGAGATGGAGACCAAGTACCTGAAGTACTGGTCCACCATTCCATCTCTTTATTGCCTCGCAGCATGCATGGACCCTAGGGCTAAGGTGGAAGGGGTTGAAAACACCCTGACTTTCATTTCCTCGTGCATGAACCTGGAAGAGCCACCTCAAGGGTTCATTTACGAGAAGTTGACAGACCTGTTCACATACTACGATACTAGGTATGGTGGTGGTGGTGTTGAGACTGTGAGTACGGACACTGATACCTTGTTCGGAGAAGACGCTTATTCCATTAACCTAGCGAGGGGGAAACGTAGGGGTGGACCTTCACATAGGAGCGAGCTGTCTCGGTACTTAGATACCGATTACTGCTCAATCCTATCACCTTCTGACAATAAGAATCTTGATTTATTACAGTGGTGGAAATCATATGAGTCCGCCTATCCCGTGCTATCTAGGATGGCACGGGATCTACTGACTCCTCCGGTGTCGAGCGTAGCATCGGAGTCTGCTTTTTCTGTTGCAGTGAACGTGATTTCGGATAGGAGATCGAGATTACGTCCAGATATGATTGAGACCTTGGCATGTTTGAAGGATTGGAAGGAATCGAGATTTAGCATCAGTGATCGTGCTGAAGCTGGGACTGTGACAGACACTGCAGTCGCATCCACATCCACTACGATGGCGGAGGAGCTGATTGCCGATGATGATGACCCATATGATACTGATCTTGATGTTGCGGCTGATGATTCTCATTATATGCCGCTTGACGATTGATGCTCATCTGCTCTTTTTTTTCGATATTTTTTTATTTTTTTTATTTATACACTTTGTTTGTACTTTGTATTATACGTTGTGTTGAAGTTGAAACTTATACTTTTTTTTTCGGAGTATTGGTTTCAAAAGCATGAATGGTAATTTTTATTTGCGTAGTTTAAATTTTTTTTAATTAAAATTTTTACTAACTTAATGTATTTATTTATTATTTTAAGATTTAAATTTTATTTTAAAATTTATTAACTTTAAATCTTAATATTTAATTAACACATTATAATATTAAAATATGCTAAACTTAATTGAAAAAAAAATAAATTTTCTAATTTTTTTTTTCATACTTACATTTAATTTTAAATGTAATATTTTTTACAAAAAAATTTATTTTTTATTTATTACATAAACTTAAAAACAGATAAACAGAAACTTAATAAAAAAATTAAAAAAAAAAAAAATTTTTATAATCTGCCAAGTGCCAAGCACGGGCCGTGCGCCCGTGCCCGTGCTTGGCTGTTGGCTCCCGGGACCCGGACCCCGGTTGAGCCGGTCCAGGAGACCAAGTCCAAGCCAACCGTGCCCGAGCGGGCCAGGCACGGCACGGCACGGCCTCGCCGTGCCCACGAGCCGTGCCGTGCCCGACCTTAAAAAACCGTGCCGTGCCCGGCACGGCACGGTAGCACGGCGGGGCACGTGAAAAACGGGCCATGCCATGCTGGGCCGGCCCGTTTGACACCTCTAGTCATTCCGACTCTATTTTTTCGAGCCCAATTGGGCTAGTGTGTCGTGCCTGGCACGACACAATTCTATAGAGGTTAGGACAAAATTCCCCCTTTTTTGGGCTGGTTCGGGTCGGAACAAAATCCTAATTTTAAAAAAATTTAGATTTTGGAGGCGCGCAGCCATCGCCCTATCGAAGCTCATCAACTTTTACCCATCGGGCATCGTTCGTCATATCATGACAAACAATATGTCACCCGTGCCGAGCCCACATGCCATGCACTCATATCGTGCCTGGCACGACACGCGGGCCAAAATCCATCAAACCAGCATGGCAAAACCGGTGCTGAGGGTGCACCAGGCACGGGCCAGGCATGCCCGTTTGACACCTCTATGAAGATCAACTTTCAATATGCTTATCATAGAAATCATATGTCCACATGTAAGAATAATATTATTAAATATTATAAATTAAAAAAATAAATAATAATTAATAAATTTAGACAATATAATAAAATACTATTCATGATATTTAATATCTAAACTAGTCATAACAATACATATTTTACATATCTAACTACTCACTATATAAATTCTAAATAAAAACTTAAAAAAAAATTAATATTTTTCGAAATTTTTTATCCACGTGATAGTTCTACCTTATATGAGTGCATGATTAAAATTTTTAAAAATTATTATATTCATAAAAAAATATTTACTATTATATTTGATAAAATATCTTACAATAGAATAGCTATTAATATATTTGTTAAATACCATTAAAAATGAAATATTTGGTAAGATTTTTCATATTAGATGCATGTGTTGCGTTATTAACCTCATAGCTCAAATGACGATAAATATTATTTCTCCCGCATTAGAAAAAATATCTTAAAACACCTAACAGACAATAGAAGTTTGATAATATTTATTTGTGTATTAGTCTAAATAAGAAAAAAAATTCAAATGAATATGAGATAGTATTAAAATTATATTTACCTAATATTGAAGTCACGTGTTGAATACAATCACGTGATATTCAACTATGTCAATAATATGAGTGGCAAACTTATTATTAATGATATTAACTAAAATACAAAAATTTCTTTTATGAAATTCCTGAAGATTTGTTGACATGACGAACATATGTTCATCTATGTATACTCTTACTATTTGCATTGCATTCGAATACATATACAATATTAGTAACATATTTAGCAAACTTTGAAATGATCATATATTTAGTATTATATCTATTGAGATGAAAATCAAATACTTAAAATACTGATCAATCATACTATCTCTTTATTGCCTAGCTACCTACATAAATCCTAGAATTAAGATTAAAAAATTAGAAACATTTTGACAAACATATCCATGTGCATAAATTAGGAATAACAACCTGAAAGATTCAATCACAAAAAATTAACTGAGTTATTTGTATACTACGTTACTAGGTATGGTGATCGTTATAGTCAAACTCCAAGAACGGACATGAATATCATATTTAAAAATAATGACTTCTCCATTTAGTTAGTGAGAGAGAAATAACAGAGTAGTCCATCAAATAAGAACAAGATATCTTAGTACTTAGATATCAATTACTATTCAATCTTATCACAGAATAACAAAAACTTTGATATTTTACAATGATAAAAATCATGAGTCAACTTATCTCATGCTATCTAATATTATACAAGATCTATTGACTTATTCAGTGTGAGTATAACATCGAAGTTTGCTTTATTATTATAGTTAATATCATTTTAGATAAGATATCAATATTATAATCAAATATCATTGAAGCACTTACATGCCTAAAAGATTAAGATAATTCGAGGTTAGGCATTTGAAATAGGAAGTATAGAAGTTACTGACAGATAATGACTCATAGGACTTAGAAGATGTTAAGACTACCACTAGTGATATTATTAAATGTTTACACAAAGATAATGATTTGCATACAAACAATAATTGACATTAGAATTAACGATTATTTTTTTATGAAGGCTTTTTTTATTATTTTTGTTTATATTATTAATATTTTTATTTATCTATATTTTTATTTGGATTATGTCATTATGAATATTTTTTTTATTTTATACGAATATCAAATATAAGATACAATTGTAATTTTTTTCATATTTTATATTACGAATTTGTGATTTACATACTTTAAATCAAAACCCGACATGACTCAGTTCCCGACATGACCCAGCTGTTGAAATATAAACTTATTTTTGTTAAAAGATAAACTTATTTTAATGATAATAATAATAATTTTAAAAGTTATAGACTTGGTCAAAGTTAGTTGAGAATTAAATGTAACTTTGAATAATTCAAAGTTTTTAATAACTACCTAAGACTAAGTCTAAAGCAGTTGAGAGTTTTGTGGGATTTGTAACCTATAAATAACTATATTGTATTAGTGTTTAATGTACTCCATTCTCAAGTGAATTAAAACATTTTTTCTTTTATCTTCTTCCATTTTTTCTTTTCAACAAAGTGGTATCAAAGGAGAAGATTAATAGCGAGGTGATGGCGAATAGTGATATGATTCTCTTCCAAGTCCTAGTAATCCACAAAAGCAACTATGACAATTGGAGCATTAAGTTGAAGGCCTCTTTGGATCACAAGATGTGTGGGACATAATAGAGAAAAGCTATGAAGAACCAGAGAATGAAGATGTCCTATCTCGAGCTCAAAAGAATAGTTTGAGAGACTCGAGAAAGAGAGACAAAAATGCTCTCTATCTAATCTATCAAGGATTAGATGAAGATGCTTTTGAGAAAATCTCAGAAGCAAAAACGGCAAAAGAAGTATGGGAAAAGCTTCAAACCTCATATAAGGGCGCAGATCCGGTTAAGAAAGTACGTCTTCAAACATTAAGAGCTGAGTTTGAAGCCTTAAATATGAAAGGAAAAGTCATTTCAGACTACTTCTCTAGAGTTTTAACAGTGACAAATCAATTAAAAAGAAATGGTGAAATATTAAGTGATGTAAGAATCATGAAAAAGATTTTTCGATCGATAGATAAAAAATTCGATCATATTGTCGCTATTATTGAAAAAACAAAAGACTTACAAATCATGACAATAGAACAGTTGATGGGTTCCTTGCAAGCCTATGAAGAAAAGAGGAAGAAGAAAGAAGGAATTGTAGAGCAATTACTCAAAACTCAGATTGATAATGTCTAGAATGATAGAAAGCAACAAGGAAGAAGTCGCGATTGTGGAATCCATGGACATAGACGTGGACGTGGACAAAGTTGGAAGTCCTATGATAATAACAATAATATACAAAGAGAAGAAAGCACAATAAGAGGTTATGAGAGAGACAACTACAGATCGAGATATGATAAGTCACATATCAAATGTTACAACTGTAAAAGATTTGGTCATTATGCCTCAGAATGTAAAGCTCCAAATAATAAAAAAATTGAAGAAAAAGCCAATTATGTGGAAAAAAAAATCAAGACAATGAAACCTTGCTGCTGGCTTATAAGGGAAATGCAAAAAGTGAAGATAACTCATGATACCTTGATTCTAGTGCAAGCAATCATATGTGTGGGAAAAGAAACATGGTCGTAGAACTTGATGAATCAATAAGTGGGAATGTGATTTTTGGAAATGAATCAAAAGTAACAGTAAAAGGTAGAGGTAGTATTTTCATCCGATTAAAGAATAGAAATCATCAATTCATTTCCAATATTTATTATGTACCATACATGAAAAGTAATATTTTGAGTCTAGGACAGCTATTAAAGAAAGATTATAATATCCATCTAAAAGATAATAATCTTTCAATAATAAATAAGAAAAAAAATTTAATTGCTAAAGTGCCAATGTCAAAAAATCAAATATTTATGCTTGGGATTCAAAGTGATATTGCAAAGTGTCTCAAGACATGTTACAAAGACACAACTTGGCTCTGGCATCTTCGGGTTGGACATCTCAACTTCGGAGGATTGAAATTACTCTCTAAAAAGTAAATGGTGAAAGGACTACCTATCATTAGTCATCCTGATCAAATATGTGAAGGGAGTCTACTTGGAAAGCAATTCAAGAAGTACTTTCCAAAGGAGTCAAGCTCAAAAGCTCAAAAGCCACTGGAACTCATACATACAGATGTGTGTGGTCCAATCAAGGCAAGCTCACTTGGTAAGAGCAACTATTTTCTTCTCGTTATCGATGATTATTCAAGAAAAACTTGGATTTATTTCTTAAAAGAAAAATCAGGGGTATTTGAAAAATTCAAAAAGTTCAAAGCCCTTGTTGAAAAAGAAAGCGGACTTCTAATCAAATCCATGAGATCAGATCGTGGAGGAGAATTTACATCGAACAAATTTCAAAAATATTGTAAAGATCATGGAATTCAAAGACCTCTCACAATTCTGAAATCCCCCCCAACAAAATGGAGTAGCAGAAAGGAAGAATAGAACTATCCTTGACATGGTGAGGAGCATGCTTAAAAGCAAGAAGCTACCAAAGAAATTGTGGGCAGAAGCAATTACATGTACAGTGTATCTATCCAATCGATTTCCAACAAGAAGCATATGGGAGAAAACACCACAAGAAGCTTGGAGTGGAAGAAAGCCAAGTATATCCCATCTAAAAGTCTTCAGAGGCATAGCTCAAGTGCATTTCCCGGATGAACAAAGAAGCAAGTTGGATGATAAAAGTCAGAAATATATCTTCATTGGTTATGATGCAAACTCTAAATGTTACAAGCTTTATAATCCTGATATTGAAAAGACCGACATTAGTCGCGATGTCATATTTGATGAACAATGAGAATAGGATTGGGAACAACAAAATGAAGACTACAATTTCTTCCCTTATGTTAAAGAAAATGATGTGGAACATCCAATGCTAAAACAAGCAGTAGATGAGCCTACAACTCCACCAATTTTACCAGCTGAGAGTATTCAAGAAGAGAAAAGCTCAAGCGAAAGAATTTCACGTTTCAAAAGCATACAAGAAATATATGAGGTAACAGAAAATCAAGAGAATCTTACTCTCTTCTGTCTTTTTGTCGACTGTGAACAAATGAACTTTCAAGAAGCAATTAGAAACAAGAATTGGAAACAAGCAATGAATGAAGAAATAAAGGCAATCAAGAAGAATGATACATGAGAATTAACTTCACTTCCTAAAGGGCACAAGGCAATTGGTGTGAAATGGGTGTACAAAGCAAAGAAAGATATCAAAGAAGAAGTCAAAAGATACAAGGCAAGATTGGTGGCAAAAGGTTACAGTCAAAGAGTCGGTATTGATTATGATAAAGTATTTGCTCCCGTTGCTCGATTAGAAACTATTAGATTTCTTATTTCCTTGGCCGCTCAAAATAATTGGAGAATACAACAAATAGATATGAAATCTGTCTTCCTAAATGGAGTCATTGAAGAAGAAATCTATATTGAGCAACCACAAGGATATGAAGTAAAAGGAAAAGAATTTACAGTCTTAAAGCTGAAGAAGACACTGTATGGATTGAAGCAAGCTCCAAGAGCTTGGAATGCTCGAATTAACAAATACCTTCAAGAAAGAAATTTCATCAAATATCCATATGAGCATGCAATCTATATCAAAATTGAAAATGGTGATATTCTTATTATAAGCTTATATGTAAATGATTTAATCTTCACGGGTAACAATCCAAGCATGTTTGACAAATTCAAGAAAGAAATGACGAAGGAGTTCGAGATGACTGATATTGAACTCATGTCTTACTACCTTAGTATTGAAGTTAAGCAAAAAAAAGGGAATTCTAATCACTCAAAAAGGCTATGCTAAAGATATACTTAAGAAGTTCAAAATAGATAACTCTAATACAGTTGGCATGCCAATGAAATATGGAATCAAATTATCCAAGTATGAGAAAGGAAGTATGGTTGATCCCACTCTCTACAAAAGCTTGGTGGAAAGTCTACGCTATCTAATATGTACAAGACCTGATATTCTTTATGCGGTTGGAGTCATTAGTAGATACATGGAGAATCCAACAACTCATTGAAAGACAGCAAAGAGAATCTTTCGCTATATTAAAGGTACTACAGACTTCGGCTTGTATTATTCTATTTGCGATAATTTCAAGCTTGTTGGGTATAGCAATAGTAATTGAAGTGGAGACATGAATTATCGCAAGAGTACTACTGGTTTTGTATTCTATATGAGAGACACTATCTGTACTTGGGTATCAAAGAAGTAGCCGATAGTCACTCTTTCTACTTGTGAAGCAGAGTATGTAGCAGCTACCTCTTGTGTATGTCATGCAATCTGGCTTCGAAATCTATTAAAAGAGTTAGGATTGTCTCAACAAGAGCCGACCAAAATTTTTGTGGATAGCAAGTCAGCAATAACTTTGGCCAAGAACCCAGTCTTCCATGATCGAAGTAAGCATATTGATACTCGCTATCATTATATTAGAGAGTGTATTGCAAAGAAGAAAGTACAATTGGAGCATGTGAAGTTTCATGATCAATTAGCTGATATTTTTATCAAATCTCTCAAGCAATAAGATTTCACCAGGCAAAAAAGTTCACTCGGTGTAATAAAATTAAAGTTTAAGAGAGTATGTTGAAATATAAACTTATTTTTGTTAAAAGATAAACTTATTTTAATGATAATAATAATAATTTTAAAAGTTATAGACTTGGTCAAAGTTAGTTGAAAATTAAATGTAACTTTGAATAATTCAAAGTTTTTAATAACTACCTAAGACTAAGTCTAAAGCAGTTGAGAATTTTGTGGGATTTGTAGCCTATAAATAACTATATTGTATTAGTGTTTAATGTACTTCATTCTCAAGTGAATTAAAGCATTTTTTCTTTTATCTTCTTCCATTTTTTCTTTCCAACACCAGCATGGTCCAGCCCAATTCTACCCAAACTCGTGCTGGTCCAGCCATGCTGAGCCAAGCAAAACACAAATCGTTTCGTGTCGTGTCGAACAAAACATGACTTCCTTACCAACAATACCTAGCATGGCACGACCTATCTGATACCTTTAAGCTAGCCTATTTGGCCAACTGGGCCAAAACCAGCCCACATGAGTCATATGACCATGTAGTTTCATGCCTCCTGTGCTAAGAACTCTAGCCCAGAACGGCCTGAGTTATGTCATATGCCGACACGAAGCTAGTCCAAGCTTGACTCTGAACCAAGTCATGTCGCATGCACAACTGAATCATGTCGTGCATTGGCCGCTCAACCTAGTTGACACCTCTAGACTATAATAAGACGCCCAAGTCTTCATGACGATTTGTTATTAGTTATATGCAATTGTTCATTATGAATATCAATTCAAATAAGGCTAATCAACTTAAGATAATACTTGACAAGAAAAAATTTAATCAATGAAGAATATTTTTTTTAAAATAACCTCAATGAAAAGATATATAGAGAACATCCACCAAAGTTTCAAGTAGCATAATCCAATTTAATTTGTAAATTATAAAAAATATTATATAACTAGAAATAAACACCAAGAACTTTATTTATGAGATTTTCATATGAAGACACATCTTTTAATCTACACAATTATATTATCAATCTCTTTATTTTTTCAAAGTAACCCATATGAAAATTGATCTTTGTTATTGTGTATATGAATAATATTATTATTACAAAATTAAATAAGTTGAAAACTATTCAGTTCAAAAAATACTTACAATCATTGTTCTAAATAAAAATTTTTTAGGAGCCCTAAATACTTTCTAGTGATGAGGTGATCTGCTCCACAGAAGAAATTATATTGTCTTAGTGAATATATACAGTTAATATCTCATATAAAATAATCTTTTTGATTGTACTTCAATAAATACTCTAATTGACTCAAGTATTGATTTATTTTCTAACAGAACTCTTTGAATTAATTCTACTACTTATAGAAAAATCATATAAAAAATTAATTATTTAACAATTGTATAATAGATGCACTCTATATAATCAGTATAGTTAGTCATTTCTTCGATTCTTTATGGGATATATACCCAATCATCCCTTCACATACTGAGATAAGTAAATAATACTTCTTAGTTTGAAATTTTGTTTGATAATCATGACTAAGATACTTAAAATTAGATAAGTATTGAAATTCAAGTTGAGCACCAACTCATATCAAAAAGAATACTATGGTATTATATTTTTCTTAAATAAATAATTTTGTTTAAAAAATAATTATTTCAAAATTCAATACATAACAAAAATTCATGATAATAATTATAGTTACTTGTGAGATACTTTAAATCAAACACATTGAAAAGATCATATGCTCAATTTCTTCTCTTAGAACTCTCTATTGTGATAGCAAAATAGCAATACATAGAAACATCTAATTAAATATCCCATGAGCATATAAAACATATAAAAATAAAATATTTCTTCATCAAGAAAAAAATACAAGATGATAATATTATTATAGCAAATATTTTTATAATAGATCAGTTAGTAAATATTTTTATGAAAACTTGATTTAACTTATTTCTTTTCCTATGAGTTTGTATATTAGATCTTTGCACATCAGTTAAATAAATATAATATAGTTTTTATTTTTATGATTTTTTTAGTATTTTGTTGCTTTTTTAGATTAAATTCGTAATATCAAACATTTGTATTATTTTTTTTCATGTTAATTAATTCCTACAATTAGTAATTTTTTTTGGTATTTTAATTTTTATGACTTTTTAAGAATCTTAGTCCCTTAAAAATTAATATTAAATTGATTCGTGTGAATTAATCCATGATTCAATAATTTAGTATTCGATTCATATATAATTTTTTCTTTTAAAGAATTAAATCATTTACCCCCTGAATCATGAATCGAATCATAAATCATATAATTTTGATAATAATAAATAAAAGTATCAATCAAGATAGGTGACTTGGGCATGATAATAGGCACAACACAATTCAGCTATGTCTATTACAACACAAGAAACTTCAAAGTCATGTCAGCTTGTGGCACAACTTGGGCAATATCAGGCCAGATTTCCCTGGTGCAAAAGCTACGACACAACCCAGCCCAACATAATGGCTCATGTAGACTAGTTTTAGCTTGTGTAGGCAAATTTTGATCCAACTAGCCAAACAAGCTAGTTTGGACAAACCTGGGCTAGCTTGGTAAAAGCCAGCATGACCCAAGCAAAAGATGTACCTAGTGATCATGTCGGGCTACTGATTTTTAAAGCCGTAAAGGCACGACATGATGGCCTTTGTGAGCCTAAAAAAATGAGTCATGACAACAAGACATGACCCATTTGATACCTCTGATTATATAAGAGCTTATTTTGTACATTATTCATGTTATGAATTTTTTCATTGAATTTTTTAATTTGACTTTGAGCTTCTACAATAGATTGATGGGAGAAGCAGGTAAAGTAAATAGTGAGTTGTGACATATTCCAACTCTCGAGGCTCTACTAATCATAATCCCATAAATTATGAAATAATATTATGTATTTGTATAGTCTAGGATGAATACATTGATATTACTACCTCTCATAATATGTTATATATCATACAAGATAAAAAATAAAAAACAATTCTATCAGTCAATTTATAACCAAATATGTTTTGTCTCATTACTAAGAATCTCTTTCACCATGTGGTCCATTTTCCATGACCAAAAAATCATTTCTAAGCTCTAGTAATCCATTACATATAATTTCATTGCTTGATACTCCATAAAATAATGAAAATGATTTTGATCTTCCCCATTAATCAAAAAAGTACCATGAATATTTATTTTTTTTTGTGTACTATCACGTGTTACATAACAACAGACACCACTACACATTATCACATGCATAATCATACCATTATGCACTGACACACATTGTATAATACATTCACATGCTTACACATAGACATGAACAATAGATTGGCATTGATACACACCTTATGTGCATGCATTTACTATACACAACAGTGTGTGCATTTATAGTGTTACACAAGCATGCTCTCTTACTTGTTTGTCTAAACTCTAACATCATATAGAAAACATAAAATACAAAACCCAAAAATCATTACACTTAATAAAAAAATGAACAAGAAAATCATATAAATAAACCCAAACCCCATCGAGGTAGCCCGCTTGTTGGACGCTCTCATCTATAACATAGAAAGGCTAAAAAAATAAAATAACCAATATATCAAAATAGTATATATTTTAGTCATTGTATTACAATAAACCTTGGCATGTGAAGTGTGCCCATAAGATATAACGAGGTGTTTCACCATTTATATGTGCATATAACATTGTTGTTATTTTTGAATCTTGAAGAAAAGTAATTATGTTTAAATACTCCCTCCATATCTTCCAACTTTCACTAATTAAATTTCTAGAATATATCAAGAAACAATATGATCACTTGTTCTCTATTGACATTGAGCAAATAAAAATTTATTTAGCTTATACATACTAATCATAGCCTCAAAGAGTAAAGATAGTATATACAATTGACAACTAAAAATTTTACACAAAAAAAAAGATTCAAATACAATTTTGAAATAAGAATTGTTAAATACCATTATTAGAAATATATACAGTATTATATATTTTAGAAATTGCTACAAAAACATACTATTGTGAAAATAGGTGAGTAGAGCCTCTTATAAACCTCAAATGACAATGTCACAATTACATTGAATCTTTTTTCCTTAGTATATTTAAGTACAAGCTATTATTGTTCTTTATACATTTTGATATCTCAAGACAGCACCAACAAATATGCATCTAGTTGAGCCAAATAAAAGGAGACTCAATGGTCGACATCTAGATATTAGACATCTTTGAAGTTTATGTTAAAAACAAAAATGCCGATCACAAAACTATAGTTCTTCAAACATGTTAACTTATGAGGCTCCACTATTTATTAGAGTAGCATTATTTCTAGCATTTGATAGCCATTTCATGAAAAAAAAAATTAAACCAAAAAACATTACTGCCATGTAAACTTATGATTCATACATAAACATCTGTTATTTGTAATGTAACATTAAACTTTAACATGCACAAAAGAGGTGTCATACAGAAGCAGACATTTTTTTTGTTTTCCAGTTACAAAACAAACATGGACCTACACCTGCACTCCCATAGACATAGATGTACATGTGTGTGTGTGTGCATATGTCAGTATGTATATGGTCAAAATAGCACAAGACACAAATTAATCTTGCATTCAACCAACTCAAAAGGAAATGGCACTAAGCATGGCAAGGTTGGTGAATATTGCCAGCTTTCCATCAGGCTCAACAAGTAGAGAATAGCCCAAAAGAATTACTAGATTGTGAAATTTGAATTCTGAAGCAAGTCGAAATAATGAACATAATCAAGATATAGTTTGTGAAACACCTTTTTTGACCCGAATTAATTTTCCTGAATGAGACCTACGCATGTGCCTCACAGAAACTCCAGGTCCTGATCCCCTTCCAGTAGTCACACCTTTTAACTGATGCTGTGAAGCAAATGAAGACTTGGGAGATGATGAAAAAATTTTTGGAGTTGATGACAATCCAAGTGCATTTTCACTTGCCAATTTCAAAATTTCCCGTTGTTCATCAGTTAGGAATCCATCCCTGGAGGCCATTTCTAATCAATCAAATCTGCAATGTTATTGAAATTATATGAGAGAAGTAACATGTAATTAAGTGAAGACAGTGAGCCATTAATGGCTGTAGAGATCGACAATAACTGTAAACAACAGTGTGACGACGTATAAACACAAATCCATTTGAATTGATTTCTCAATTCCATCAAGAAAAAAAGCATAATAATCCATAAACACAAATTGATTTTAATTACTTCCACCAATATCATTATAATATAAAAAACAAGGAAAAAGCATTGTCATAAGAAGGTAACAAAAATCATTTCCAATATTTTATGAAGAATCATTTAAGGATCCTGAACACTTTAATTTCATCTTCTCGTCATAAACCAGGCGTGATTCAAATGAGTTTTATTTTCTAGAAAAATTGAAGCATATCTATATGGATTTGAAATGCGTCATTAACGCCATGGAACTGAGCTAAAGAAACACAGTATTTCCAATTAAGAATTAAATTCAAAAACCAAAAAAAAAACATAAGCAATAGCTTTTGAAACCAAATAATAAGGCAATTTTAGAAACAAATTCATCAACTAATTTTGTGAGATTCATTCCGAAATAAGAAATTGAGTAATGCGCACACATTTACAAATTCACCAACTAATTTAGACGCTTAAACCGTTTCCTGGAACACAATCAGTTATCATACAGTCCCGAATGTTTACCTGAAACTGGCTAAGCTAAAGAGAATGTCAGTTCAACTTCTAAGTATGAGCTTCCAAGGTTCCCAAAAGTTCCTTTGAACGGCGCTAGTCTGCTCTTGATAGGTCCCTAGATCAATTTATCCGTTCTAGATAGTTATCTTCTTTCAGTGTTGGCAAATTCTAATCTGATAAGCAGTATATAAAACGAAGGGTGAATTGGGGCATGCCATCAGATCAGCGGAGCCTGCTGATCCAGATACAGAGATTAGTTAGGGTTTTTGAGTCATTTGCACCGCGACAACTGCCTCATCCCGGGTAGCCGACTATCACGTCTGTGCCTTCGTGGCACTTCCGTATTGAATGTGTTAGCTCTCAGTGGGGTGCTTGATTGCACCTATCCGACGTCAGAATTCTAATTTACAATGCGACTCCTCCATGGCTGCATCAGCCCTTTCAGGGTGTTTGGCACATAAGAATGGGAAATGGAAATTGATATTTTTGTTTCCATTCTTATTTTTTTATGGAATACGAATTAATTTTAATTTCATTTCTTAAAAAGATAATAAATTTACAATAATACTCTAAGATATAATTTAAATAAATTTTTATTTTCATTATAAAATTATTAATTTAGAGAGTTTTTATTTTTTATTACTAAATAATCAAACTAACTAGTAATATATGCTCAATAAATAAAAATTAGTTATAAAAAATCATACATCCCTATTATATTAGTTACAAATAATTGAACATTTATGAATAAGCTATATCATACAAATAATCATATGCAACAAAAAAAATTAATAAACTATATAATTATTCAACAAATATTCAGTAAGTATTTGATGAATATTTTAATCAATACATAAAATATTCAATATGTAAAATCCAACAAATTTATACATATGCAACACTAAAATAAACAATATAATGTAATCTAATTTTCAATAAGTATGCAAATACTCATTCTAATATTTATATATTATTTTTTCAGAAGAATCTATAGGATTATTTCTTACTAAAATTTACAACTAATTTTTTATATTTTGCAAAAGAGAATAAAAAAGCTAGTCTAATTGAAGATCCAATGTTATGTTGAAACCCTTATCACATAGATTTTACCAAGAAGATAATGTCATCAATCATAGAGAAGATAGGTCATCGAGCTTGAAGACTAATATAGGATAAAAATGGTTATCCTAAAATAATTGAGTATATCAATCTTCTTCCATGTCTAACAATATAAAATTCAAAAAAAATAAATATATTAACTTTTACTTATATATATATATATATTTATTTATTTATTTATTTATTTATTTTTATACATGTTGAATGTTTCATCGATCAATTAATCATTTATACTGAGAGAGAGGTTGGAGTGAGTCAATAAGCTCATTAAGGTTTAATCTTTGTGATATTGATAAATATATCAAGTTGATACTCAATCTCAAATCACCTAGTTCTTTCTAAATGTGTGTTCCCTAATTATGTATGATATCATAAAATTTTCAAGAACCTTCAACTTTCTTAGAAGTTTTAATTTAATAATTGCACTATTATTCTCTATAATATTCATAGTTTTATACATCTTCAACTTTCATTTACAACTCATAGCATCCTTTATAAATTTTACATAATTGAGGATTTGAAATAATATTTTGATAAATATGATATTTTCTTTAAACTTATGTAAAATATTGATAAGCTTCTCAAGCATTTGACTAATTTACACTTTTCTAAAAATTTATGCAAATAAAAGTTTAGGGAGATATTACTTTTAGCATCTTTTTCTATCACATTCATCTTTCTAGTACTTTGTATAATTTTTATGTATTTCTCTATTACTTCTTCTTCTATCACCACTAAGGGTTGAACTGGGCATCCTATTCCTCGAGTATCATGGCTTTGGAAAATGTCACAGTATTGGGGGTTATGGCTTTCATAAATGTTGCAATGGAAACTATGACTTTTGGAAGAGTTATAGCACTATCAATTTTATCTCCCTTTGTTTCAACTTCTTCTATTTATTACCCCACAATCTCTTCGTTGCTTTTAAGTATAATTGAGAAATACTTCTATTTATACTCTTCATTATCATATTTGTGTGTCACTACTTCATCCCAAGCCTTTTCATATGACCCTCTTGAAGATTATTTCTTCTTTTCATCTCAATTAGTAGTTTTACCAAATGTATCATTGATTTAAGACTTTTTTTTACCCTTTGAATATTGGTAATGTGAGCTAGATCTTCCTTAAATATTATGTCTCATAGAATTATTCCCATTTCCATTGCCTTTATATAAAAAAATTTTGTGATTTCTTTTGTTTGGATAGTTGTATGTGGGGATATTAGTATTGGGTCAAAATTCATAGATATTGCTTTGCAAACTATTGGCCTTGTCCATTTGATAAATGGGTCAAAATTCATCATTTTTTATAGTTGTAAAATGACAATTTCTTTCATTCCTTTTTGCAATTCCTTTTGGACTTCCAACTTTTTAATAAATGTTTTCATCTTTTTCTCTTTCATAATAAATCTATCTAACCTCAACATTCAGACTTATTTTTTCCCAAAGATATAGTCATACAAAGTTTAGTAATTATTTTTACTAACTCCTCAAATAAGTAATTGACTCATGTAAAGTCACATCGATAGTGCATTTCAGTTAGGGTTTAGGTAAATTTCATATTAGAATTTGTAGTAGACTATGAACCCACCAATGATCCAAGTGAATATAATTAAACATTGGATAAGGATGTTATTTTTTGTAGCACAAAAAAAATTGATTCCAAATAGTTGCTCAAATCCTAGCATAGTCAAGTGTCCGTACCTCTACTAGTATCCACATAAACATATCTTTGTTATATTTTTTTCATTTTTTCTCTCTCATTTTATATACCCTTTTGGTTTTTCACATACCTTTCTAAAAGTATATGTCATTAACTAAAAAGGATATTTCCATAGCTAAAAGGATATGTCATTAGTGAAAGCTTTTGGTTTTTCACACACTTTTTTAAAAGGATATGTCATTAACTAAAAGAATGTGTCATTAACTAAAAAGATATATCATTAATGAAACTTTTCTAAAAGAATGTATCATTAACTAAAAGAGAGAAACATGGGCTTTAAGTTTATGCTTGTTTTAAGGGTCCAAACATCTACTAATTGGACCAAACTCTTTAATTCAATTAGCTTAAGATTTGAAATGAATTTCAGACTTAAAATTAGGCCTAGTTTATTTTAGTCTAACTAAGATAAAATGAACTCCAAAAATATATATATATATATATGTTTTTTTTGTGTGACCCAATAAGTTCTCATAACATTGATAGTAACTTTAAAATCTCTTTTTAAAGAAACAAGTAATGAGTGGCATTTAGCAATATATCATTGCTACCCAAGTGATGAAAATATAATAGATTCGACTTAACCTAATTTCATGACTTATTTTATTGTATGACTTAGTCTTTTTATCCATGATATCTAGATTGATTTATGAAGCACGAATCATGTCATCCTCACATCAATCTATATGTTTCTTGATCTTTGAGTAGACTAACTTAAACAAATAAGCCCAATATCTCATATTAACTTATTTGAGCATGGTCATGCATTTTAGTAGTCCTACTCAATCAATGGGCCAACTAATATCACTTTTGTTATATAGAAGGGACAAATTCTATCTACATCAATCACATCCCTTTACATAATTTATTGTATACCTAGTAAACAATTTTATAACAATCCTTGTTATAGGTAGCATTTGCTAAATCTAAAGTATATAACTCTATATGTAGGGAACCATAGTGACTTCAAGTCAAAGGATAATTCATATTAATAGTCATTATAAGAATGTGTATGACACTTATATAATAATCCATGCAACATACATATAGCGGGTCGGTTCAGTATATGTTATCCAATATATACTCATGTGTTAACTTAATATCTCATATTAGTTAACCTACATGTTAGACTTAGTATATTAATATTGCCCTTGAATAGTAATACTTTACTATGGATAATTTAAAGAAGTATTTCATAGAATATATCATTCTATGACATTATTATATTCATTTAATATTTGCATAGATCTAAATAAATATAATAATCATAAAATAATGTCTTTTTACATATAAGATATGAAACAAAAGTCCAAAAAGAATTAACTAATGATTTACTTTTAAGGCATACTCATATAATTTCATCACGTTGTTCAGCCCATTATAAATGGTTTAGGCTAAGAACTATAACTCAAATATGTACTGAGTGAATCTCCTCATGATAGAACTGACTCATCTCTCTCCATAACTATGATATGATTTGAGGTGACAATAACTCTCAATTGAGTTTTGAGACAAGCACTAAAACTAACTTTGTGCATTGTCTCTCAAAAAAAATGAGAATAAATGTAACATGATGGCATCCAAATTAATTCTATCTATTTTAATTATCACATAACTCTAAAAACATTATAACATATCAATTTGAATTATTTGATATTATAGAACCATTATCATCAAATTTGAATTCAAATCAAAATAATTAGCTTCTACTAGTTGTATTAGAATCATAGAGTAGTTGTCCATCATTGTAGACTACCAATAGCCACTCACTTTGTAGTGATGATTGGGCTATTGGATTACTTTCTCATCACTTTCTTTGGTTTTTCTATTGTTACAAGTTTCTTCTATCTTCTCTTTCTTAGTTCTATATATTAAGATTACTCTTCTGGTTCTCTCAATCTCTATATTTAGAGGTATTAGCTCCGTCACAAAATTTCTTCTCATAATAAAGATTTGCAAAAAATTATTGGTGAGAATATCTCGATAATAGAGATTCACAAGTTAATAGGTTGAAAAAATAGTAAAGAATACTTTTATCTAGATATCAATCTCATAAGGATTGTATCGGTAGTTCAGTTATTTAATAGTAACACAATTTGATTCTAATAAAATATATATTTGGATTGTGAAATTAATATTAGATCAATGGGTTTGTTCATTTAATATATGTGATGCATATTCAAATTAGTTTATTTTATATTATATTTGGATATAGAATGAATGTTTGTTTTTTGTATAATGTTTTATTGCCCTAATAGCATATAAGGTGGCTATTATTATTAAACTCATCTCAATGGTGGTGGTTCTCTCGTAGTTGTTCCCTTGGTATTTTGCTAATAAGATAATAAATCTTTTCTACTCAAAATGATTCACAATCTCATATCTTTTAAGTAATTTATTAATTTCTATTGATGGTTACTTTAGAGGTGTCAAACGGGTCGGGACAGGCCGGCCCGACCCATTTTTTTAGGGCACAATCGTGCTTCCGTGCCGGGCCGGGCACGGTTTAAAAACCAGGCCCGGCACAGCCCGCAGGCACGGCGGGTCGTGCCGTGCCTTGCCTGGCCCGCTCGGGCTTGCCTATCCGAGCGGTTTGAAATACGGGGGACCGCGGGTCGGGTCGAATCAGACCCGACCCGTGGTTTTTTTTGCGGGAGGGGCATCATGGGGTCAGGCTCACGGGACACCCGGCACGGGATAAACCCGTGCCGGTTTGCCGTGCCGCGGGCTGAACCGTGCCTGGCCAGGCACGGCACGGCACGGCTCGTGCCAAACCCGGGCATGGCACGGGCTGGCCCGGCCCGGTTGACACCTCTAGGTTACTTCATATCTATACTATTAGTATCTGGCCTTATATAGCATAAAGACTAATAATTAATATATTATCACATCAAATAAACTAGGGTACACAAAATCTAGACCACATAATTTTTTGATAGAAATTCTCGAAATTACCCTAGAGAGGAGTGTATGAAAACCATACTTTCTAACTTTAGAGATTAGCATTAAGTCTTGTATCTCTTGCTTGCGTGTGGAGCCCCAAGAAAGTATGAAATTCATTTTAAAAGATTTGGTTATTGTATCATGACTTTGCTTGTTACATGGAGTAAGAATAAGAAATGAAGAGCTTTTTTGGAATTTCTCTTTTTTTTTCTCATTTATATTTAGGTGATTCTACATTACTCTAAGTTTGAAGTCATAACTTTCATAAAAAAACTACCACTTTGACATCCATCTCTTAAGCTCGGAGTCATAACTTAAACATCCATGACTCTAGAATATATCATAAGCATTATATAATACAAAGTTATAGTGCTAGATAATGATTATGACTTGAGCGAAATGTCTCTTTAATATAAAGTTATGGCACCATGAAGTGACTGTAACTTCCTAGTTTTCTATTTCTTATTTTTCATACAAAGTCATGATGCTATGAATGGTCATGACATTATGAATAACCTTCCATATCATAATATGACCATGGTGTTGAGTAATGACCATGATAATTGCACTAGTCTCTATTAATCATTATATGGCTATGATATTGGGAAATAGTCATAACACTAAGAGGACCTCTCATGTGTATTATATAGCCACTATACTGGGAAATGTCCATGACATAAAAATTAGTTTTTCATATGTCTCAAGTATTCATGGCACTATGATTGGATATAGCATTAGCCTTCACATATGTAATATATCATATTGATGCAGTGTTGTAAAGATGTCGCAGTATTAGCAGTTTTCCTAAACATAAAAGTCGTGGCCTTGGGGAATATTCATACTTGAGTAATTCCCTCAATAATATTTTATCTCAAAAGTCATGGTGTTGAATACTTATCATAGTTTTGGCATGCATAGTTCTAGCTCAAAAATTTTATATAGCTCAAAGGTCATAGTTTTGTAAATAGATCACGGTTCTAAGTTGAAACTATCAAGTCATATTAAAGATAATGTCATGGTACTAGGATATGGTCACTTTTTTTAATACTAGTATAATACTTTGTTACTATGATATAAAATTAATGTCACATTTATTTAATTTTTATGAAATAAGTATGATTATAACTCCATAATAATATTACAGCCACAAAGAATATATTAGACAATGGAAGAATTATGCTAATGAGTTATTACGGTCATGACATATAAAAATTTGCATGATCAATTAAGTAGAGTTTCGAGCAAGAATAAATATTAAAATTATGTGAGACTCCAAACTCTACCTTTTAACCAAATACATCCAAAAACTTATTAATTTCATGATTATTTCTCAAAATCCACTAAAACTCCAAAATCATTAAATTGATCCATAATTACATAATTTTCAAGGCTATACATAATAACAAATTATCAAAATATATAAGAATAGTTAGTAGTTTGAACACCTAATAATCTTCTCATCCTCATCATTGTCCTCTCGTAGTTGTCTCATAGATACTTTACTGTTAAAATGACAAATAATTCATGCTTGAGAGTAATTAACATATTCATACATGTTAAGCAACATATCAACTATACTTGATGGTTCTTTTATATTTGCATTCTTATTCTCTAATCTCTTTGGTCATAAATATATGAATTATACTAGTATTAAATATATTTATACTTTTAGCTTTATAAGCACTACTCATATAATTAAGATATAATTTCTTTTAATTCTCACTAGTAGGAGTCATATACTAAAAATTAATTCACAAAACTATCATCACCTTATGAGTCACCTTAGAAGTTTCAAGTTAGTTGGGCAACCTAGGCATGGCATGAGGCACAACCTAAGTGAGCCGTATCTGGCATACCATGACATGGTCCATAATCATGCCTAAACTTGGGTCAAGCTAGCATGAGGCATGGCTCATGTAATGTTGCGCTAGAGGTAGTCGTGCCTCTTGCTTGGCCAAGCACAACCCATGTGCCTAGCGCATTGGCATAGTTCACTAGCTCATAAGGAGTAAACCATTTGTGCCTAACATATACGGGTTATGAGTTACCATGATCTAGGATGGGAAGCAGGCCCAGTCCAATTGGCCTATGCTCGACCCGCCTAGCCTTAGTTCAGTTCAATTACTGAGCTTCTTACTTCAGTAATAAATTTCCACATGGTGGGTTTTATTAATGAAACTCACCACGTGGCTGGTCCTAGCTAGTGCTAGCCCTCACACTAGACGTACACCTTACAGGTGAGCGGTGATAGTTTTTGGCCATTGCAATGGTGATAGTGACACGATGTCACATATACTACTATACAACATGTACTTTCCATCACCTATTAGTGTCGGGTTGATTAGTTGGCTAATGTTGTGATGTGATGAGGTTGAGTTGAGCTTAAGGCGTGGGCTTGGGCACTTGGCTCATACCATGGCTATGTCTACCCACTCCACACCCGAGACCCATCACCTGACTACAATTACAATGGTTACATACCCAAAAACAAATTATTATTTTGTTGTAATCATCCTAGTTGTTGGATTTCATTCCAATAGCTAGGGTAGAAATCAGATAGCTATCAAGTTTCTGCCCAATTTAAAAATAAAAAAAATAATGATTTTTCAATAAAAAAATCTATAAATATAGATTATGAATTTGAAGTTTTTCATTCTCATTTATGTTTTTAATCTAAACTCTCTCTTTTATCATATTTCTCTCTAATCTTTATCTCTTCTGCTATTTACTCTCTGCTCTCTCTTTTTTTATTATTTTTATTAAAGCTTAAAGCAATTTCAAGTTCTAGCAGACGTTTTTTCTTGTTGTTGCAGGATGTGGGTTGTGGCTTTATCTTTCTCATCTCTAGTCTATAACATAACTCATGTAATTTTTTTGTTTTTTTTATATAGTAAGAAACAATAAATTAATTAAAACAAAAAATTAATGGCTAATAGTGAGTATTATGAAAATGATATTAATTTAGAGTTAAAAATAGATAATAATGATAATACTACGGAAAGGTCTAATGTTGAAACTATATTTTCTCTCATGACCACAACCCAAACTTAAATGCCTAAATAATAAAAAATTAGAAGAACATTTATAGTTTGGACTTATTTTAATATAAAAAAATATAACTAGGGGTATCGATGAAGAAGCAACACAATATAAGTATTGTAAAAATATATATATAAGTAGGAATGGGTTTGAGACTCAACACCTAAAGAGACATGTCGATTAATGCACCAACAAACATAGTGCATTAGATCTTAAGTAAACCCAATTGAGCATGAGTAGTGAGATTTTTGAAGTTGGATCTAATTTAGCTTCTTTGACCTCGTTCATATACCACAATGATTTAGGGAGGAAAGATATGATTAAACTGATTATCATTATGAGTCTTTTGATTAAATTTTTAAAGTATGCTAAGGTTGTTAGTATCATAAGGACCTACTTCTAGACTACTTATCATAGGATTCCTATGTCCACATGTAGGAACGACACTATTAAATATTATAAAAATAAATATAGGCAATATAGTGGTATGATATCCATGATATTTGATATCTGGACTAGTTGCGATGATACATCTTTTGCATGACTCACTACTCACTATGTAAATTCTAAATAGAAACTTAATAAAAAGATTTTAAATTTTTCTAAGATTTTTCATTCTCATGATAGTCATGACATATATAAGTGCATGATGAGAATATTTAGAGATTATCTTATTCAATATAAAATATATAATATCACATATGATAATACATCTAAAAATGGAGTAATTATTAATATATTTGTTAGGACCATTAGGTTTGATTTTTTATATTAGATGCAAGTGTCACATTATTAACTTAATTGTACAAGCGGGGATGAAGGTTATTTACCTCGCATTAGAAATAATATGAAAGTCACCAAAAAATCTTTAGATGCCTAGCAGACATCATGATTTTGGTAGTCTTTGTTTGTTAGAGTGGTATCAAACAGGCCAGGTAGCCTAGGTCCGTCATGAGGCATGGCCCGACTTGACCGTACCTAGCCCTGGATGACATGGTCCAAACCCGTGCCTAAGTCCATCGGGATACGTGCCAAGCTAGGCACAACCTAGTATGAAGGCCCATGGGCACATGATTTCGGCACAACCCAAACCATGCCCCGACCCCGCCCAATGCCCTGATGCTCGACCCTGAGCCTAATGGATCTAAATTTCCATCAGTCCCATAACACGACCAACCTGATCCATTAGTCTTTTTTCCCTAGCCCCAGCCCGAGCCTATTGATTCCAAAAGCAGAAGCTTCTTGAACCTATAATCATTTGGGTTGGTTCGATAGTCGAACCAACCCAATGGTCCAAAAAAAAATCAAATCTCAACAGTTGGATTTTGTCTACAACGCCTAGGAGGCAGAATCCAATAGCATTAAGGGTTCTAACCCAATTAAAAGAAAATTCAAAAAAATCCAAAAAAAAAAGTTAGAAAAAATCTTTTTAATATCTATAAACCCCCCCTCCCCCATTCGATAATTTATATTTTAAACATTGCTCTCTGTCTTTCTCTCTCATATTTTCTCTCTCCATCTTTCTTGACTCTTATTTTTTTCTCTTGCTATCGGCTTTTGAATTTCAGGACTCGGGTTTGGATTTTGGTGTGCGTGTGGGGCAGATATCAAAAAGGCAAAGTTGTAATATGATTTATAGGTATTTTTTATTGTTTAGTTGTTAAGTTTTATTTTTAATCTTCTTCTTCTTAATTTTTATTAATTTATTAATTTAATAACATTATATAATACAATATAATTTTAAAAATAAAAAATAAAAATGATAAATAATAATTTTATTTACGAAAATAAAATTTATTATAATATAGATAATGAAAACCCTACAGAAAGGTCTGAGGTAGTCGAAACTTTGGTTTCTCTGGTCATCTCAACCTAAACATCTAAAAAATAAAAAATTAGAAGAACATTAATAGTTTAGACTCACTTTAATATAATACAACAAAAAATTATTAAGAGTGCTAAAGAAGAATCAACACAATGTAAATATTGTAAAAAAAATTAAGTTGTAGGAGTTCATGTGGGACTAGGCATCTTAAGAGGTATGCCAAACTATGCACCAAAAAATATAGTGCATTAGATCATAGGCAAACCCAACTCAGCGGTAGGTTCTTTGAGGCTGGATCCAGTTCAACCTCAATATTGACCTTCTTCATATATCACAATGAGTTATGGAGAGAAGGCACTATCAAACTAATCACCATGATGGATCTTTTGATTAGGTTTTCAGAGGATCCAAGGGTAGTCAATATTATGCGAACTTATTTTTATCTTGTATATCATATGATTCCTAGTTACGCTTCTAGGAATGACATTCTAAAATACTATAACTTAGAAAAAGTAATAAAAATTAATGAATTTAGGTATTATAGTGGAGTGGTGTCCGTGATATCCGATATCTAGAATAGTCATGATGATGCTTCTTATGCATGCCTCATCGCCCACTAAGTAGATTCTAGATGGACACTAAATAAAAAAAATTAGGATTCTCAAAGATTCTCAATCCTCATGATGGTTCGACCATTTATGAGTACATAATAAAAATCTTTAAAGAATATAAAATTTAAAATAAAATATATAATATCACATTCAATAATATATCTAATAATAGAGTAGCGATTAACAATTTATTATGACTATTAGAGATGAACATTAGGAAAGATTTTCTTAATTAGATGTAAGCATCACATCATTAACCTCATAGTACAAGTGGGGATGAATGTTATTTTCACTACTTTAAAAAATATACATAACTCACTAAAATTTTTTCGCATGTCTCACAGACAACAGAAGTTTGGTAGTCTTTGTTTGTCTATGAGTCTAAAGTAGAAGAAATTCCAATTGAATGTGAGACACCATTTGAACCACATATACCTTATGTTGGAGTCATTTGTTGGATACGAACACGTGATCTCCAACTATATAAATAGTAAGAATGGCGAACTTATTATTGATGATACTAACCAGGCTACACAAATTTCATTTATGAAAACATAAAGATTTTTTATGACACGACAAACATATATTCGTCAGTTTATACTCTCATAACTAACATTACACTCAGGTGCATATGTAATATTAGTAGCATGTTTAGGATGTTTAGAGATGACTCGACACTTAGTGATATGGTTGTAGATATGAAAACAAGTATGTAAATTACTAGTCCACCATTCCATCTTTTTATTGTTTGACTGCCTACATGGACCTTAGAGTTAATGTGGAAGAAGTAAAAAATATTTTGACATACATATCATCGTGCATGAACTAAGAAGGCCAACCTAAAAGGTTCATTCATGAGAAGTTGACTAAGCTCTTTATATACAACGATACTAGGTATAGTGGTGGTAGTAGTGAGGCTTATAGTATGGACATGGATACCATATTCGGAGATGATGACTTTTCCATTAAGGTAGCGAGGGGGAAATAATAGGGTGGACAGTCGAATTGAAGTGAGCTATCTTAGTACTTAGATACCAATTATTGCTCAATCCTATCATATTTCAATAATAAGAATTTTAATATTTTATAGTATTGAAAATCATATGAGTCCACCTATCCCATATTATCTAAGATGACATAGGATCTACTGACTCATTTGGTATCGAGCATAGTACCGGAGTCTACTTTTTTTGTTGTAGTATAAATGATTTCGGATAGGAGATTTAGATTACAGCCAGATATTATTGAGATAATAGCATGCAAAATGATCGAAAAGATTCAAACTTATGCATCCAGGATCATGCTGGAATACAGCAAAAGTAGACGAGTTAGTTGATGATGATAATCCATGAGATATTGATGATGATTGATGATAAATGATGATTGAGACACTGATACTAATATCATCATTCATCATATACTGTAATGTAATGATATTTTTCATTTTCATTTATTTTTTTTGGATTGATATTGTCTTTGTTTATATTTTTTGTCATTTTATTTTGAGGCTTGAATCTTCATTTATATTATTTGTGATCTGCATTGGTTTGTATTAATATTTTATACTTTTAGTTTTATTAATTCAGATACTATTAGTTTTAAAATTTTAGTTGTTTATTAGACTATTTAAGTATTAAATAATTAAAATTTAAATTTTTTAATAATTTTAAATTATGAATTAAAAATTTTATAAACGGCCCAAACTAGGCCCGAACCCAGCCCAACTTTGACCCAAACAGCCAAACCCCATCCCAAACCTGGCCCGAACAGTCTAGAACTGGCCTATCCAAGGCACGGCACGGTGGCCCGATTAGGCCACCTAAAAATGGTCTGGGCCAGCTCAGCCCAGCCCATTTGACACCTCTAAGTTTGTTTACAAGTCTAACGAAAAAAATAATTCAAAACAAATGTGAGATACTATTGGAATTATACTCACACGATGTTAGAGTCATGTGTTGGATATGAATATGTGATATTTGAGAATTTTAATTTCATAAAATTTCTTTTATGAAATTTTTATAGATTTTGTATGACACGATGAACATGTGTTCGTTTGTGTACATGCCCACCACTTGCAATGCACTCAAGTGAAAATACAATATTAGTAGCATGTTTAGCTAGTTTAGAGATGAACCTATAATTAATACCATGTCTATTGAGATGAAAGCTAAGAACTTAAAGTACTAGTCTAGTATTTCATCTCTTTATTGCCTAGCTACCTGCATGGATTCTAGGGCTAAGGTGGAAGAGACAGAAAATATTTTGACATACATATCCATGTGCATGAACCATGAACACCAATCTAAAAAGTTCATTCACGAAAATTTGTCCAAGTTATTTACATACTATGACACTTGGTTTGGTAGTAGTTATAGCTATGCTCTAAGTATGGACATGAATATCATATTCAAAGATAATAATTTTTCCATTCAGTTAGCGAGGGAGAAATGATGAGATGGTCCATTAAATATGAGTGAGCTATCTCAGTATTTAGATACCAATTACTACTCGATCCTATCATACAATGATAATAAGAACCTTGATATTTTATAATGCTAAAAATCATATGAGTCTACCTATTTCATAATTTATAAGATGACACATGATCTATTGACTCCTCTAGTGTCGAGCATAGCATTAATGTCAACTTTTTCTGTTGTAGTCAATGTCATTTTAGATAGAAGATCGAGACTATGGCCAGATATCATAGAGATGTTTACATGGATGAAGAGGATTTGATGTTAGACATCCATAATCAGGCTCAAATAAAAGCACATTAGTTGCTAGCAGATGATATCTCGTGGGACTTGGAGAATGTTAATGTCACCACTTGTGATACCATCAGACATGTATATGATGATGATGATTTGCATATAGATACCAATTGATATTGAGATTGATGATTGTTATTTTATTTTTGGATGATGGATTTTTTTTGTTTTTTTAAATATTATTGTTATTTTTGTTTATCATTTTTTTGATGATGTCAATATGGATATTTTTTTCATTTTATACAAATATGACATGTAACATACAATCGTATTTTTTCATATATTTTATATTGCAAGTTTGCAATTTACATAAGTAAAATCAAAAATTAACATGACCCAGCTCTCGCATGATCCGGCATGACTTGGTACACCCTAGCACCACCTAGCCTGATTCTACTCAGTCTCGTGCTACTTGAGACATGTTGGGCCAGCAAAACACAAGTTGTGCCATGACGAGTATGGCACCACTACCTTACTGGGCCACCTAAAAATAGGTTGTGTCAGCATGACATGTATGTCTAACTTCTAAGTCACCTTCACTCACTTGTATCTCCTGATTTATCTATCGCTATATACCATGACTACATTTGACTCACACACTAAAAAGAAAATTCTTATGTATTCTATAAATCTATCATATTAATCGAGTGTTAGTTGATTTAAGATATTTATAATGAATTGTCTTATAAAAGTATTCATCCTTTCAGCCTAATAAGTGTCATACCCACATGATTAAACTTGCCTCAACATTAAATTTTGATGATAAGTTTGTCCCGTACATCATGATCAGAAGGGTTGTCACTTCTTTCCTATAATTATATATGAGTCTATTTCATAATTTACCTATCATCATTAAACAATAACATACCCAAACCTATCAATAGTAAAATCCTAATTTTAGTTTTGCATGAACACCACATTCATCAAGAAACAAACCTCAAAAATAATTCAAACATAAAAATCTATTAATTAAGCACACATCACATACAATAAAATATACTAATCTTAGACCTTAATTTATCATAATTTTAGAAAGGGATTTATATGAGATAATTCTATATGCATTCCATGGAATTTAGGGTTTTTAATGAAAACCTTCAAGATTATCTAGGGATCAAACCCCAAACTCATAATTCTCATTCATGTGCCTCATATTTGTCCCTAGGAAGAGTTAAAATTTATCCCCCTTTCCACCCCCTTAAGATTTATTTTTGTGTTTTTCATCACCTCTTTTCTCATGGATCTCCTCTAGGTTTGGGTGAATTTATGCTCTCCAAACAATAGCTTTTCATGTCTTTATATTTATTTTTTCCTTCAATTCTTTTTTTGTTTCTATTTATTTTGTGATTTTATACTCAAATGGCTGTGTAATTTTTTAGTTGAAAGTCATGATGTTGAGTAATGTCATGGTTTTGGCTTTTCATCTTTGTAATACAAATTCATGGCGTTGGAAATGAGCCATAACATTGTGTCTTTCTTGCATTTAATTTCCATGATACTAGAAAATTCATGGCTGTACTAGGAATGACTATGACTTTTACATTTTATTTATGTAAGCCAAAGTCATGGCAATAGGAGTGAACCATAACTTTGGTCATTTCTTAATAGCAAAAAGATATGGTCCTAGAGAAGTATCACAGTTTTTTATTAATCTTGGTGGATCTGTAATGAGAAAGTCTTGATGCTAGAGGATGTCATGACTTTTAGAATTAGTGAGATACTTAGTTGCTACAACTTAAAATTAATATAATAGTCAAAAAAAATATTATGGACTTGTATGGCTATGACTCCAAATAAAAATTCATAGTCGAAAAGTGGTGGTAGTATCATGACATATGAAAATTTCCTTGATTATTTGTATAAAGTTACTACCAAGAATAGATGCCAAAACTACCCTATAAGTTAAATGAAGTGTAACAAAGTCAAAAAACATGGAATAATAAGACTTTACATGACATTTTGCTTTCATCATACTCAACAAATCATTCATGTTTTATATTTGATACAAAAACTATTCAATTTCATTACTATTCATCATAATCTGTCAAAACTATAATTTAATAAAATTATTTTATTACAAATTTTTTTGCATGTAAAAATATTATGCATGATTACCAAAATAATTAATATTATTTATTATTTGTTATACTAAACTCGTGGCACCAAGTCTATATAATATTATATTTTCTTTAAAGAAAATAATTAATATATTTCCTAGGAAAATAAGTCACCAAAATCTTTCACAATTAGTACTTGAGATCAATGAGTCTCATTTTTTACCCATACTTTAGTCTTATTCAAAAAATTAATTACAAAGCTCTACTTAACTTTTCAACAATACAAATCATTAAATTATGATAACAAAAACTAATATAGTTTTTAAACGCAACAATCTTTTCACCAGTTTGTAATATCAATCATTCCTTGTAATATTTGAGCATAACCTAGATTTCCAATATTCAATCCATTCAAATGATTACATAATATCCAGAAAAATATCAAAAGTAAAAAAATTCATACAAAGAGACAAATCACCAAAATGAAGTTCAAAATATTTACTCACCTTACTCACTATAATCGAACTACCCAATAGGGAAGCAATGCACAAACTAAACTCTAACTCATCGGGTTTCACACCTAGAATATTTACAAATAAGCAATAAACAAATAATGAGAAGTACAAGTATCAAACAAAATACATGCCCATGTACTACAAATAGGGAGTATTCAATCCATTCCTTGGCTCTCTTTTTTGAATTTCATCAATTCTCATCATGTACTATAGAAATTCAATAAGTTAAAAGTTGTGATGTTGGGTTGAGGTTACTACATTGAATGATCTTTGAGTATTTTCTAGAGCACAAAATCACAATGGCAAGAGATGTCATGACTAAATATATTTTTCTCTAGAACTCAATGCCACTATGGCAATAGATATCACAACTAAAAAAAATCCTTTCTATATTATATTGTCTCTATGACAAAAGATATTGCAACATAGAAAAATCCTTTCAAAAATACATAATCACATGGTGTTGTGTGGTTTTGGTTCTATAAATAACATATTGCAATACTAAAAAAAACCATGACTTATCTTACAAATTTGACATTTGGTTGTCATGACATTTAAATAATGTCATGGTCAAAATTTTGTTTAAAACTAATATGGCCACATCATTATGATTACAAGATCATGTTGTAACCACGAAGAATATATTGCATATTTAAAGATTATGACAACTAATTAGTAGATTCATGATGTGCAATGAAATTCATGACTTATTTTTAAAGTCACATCCAAAAAAAAGTCACGATAACTTATTTATAAGCACATACTAGTGTAAAAAAATATCATGACATTGAAAATGTCATGATTCATTCCTTTCTTTGTTGCCCTCCATTTAATACTTTTATCAAGTATATCTTTTATATCTAAAATTATGTTTGATTCCACTATTATTCGTCAAAATCTATCAAAAATAAAATTTAATAAATTCTTTGCTTTTAAATTGCATTTCAAGTAATCAAGAAACAACCAAAAAAATACAACAAAAACTTAGTACTCTGAGTTTTAAACATTAACACACACACCCACTTTCATGATCTAAAGACTCATAAGAGGTTTGCATGTTTCTAGTATGGAAACCACAAACTTTACATAGTGAAACTCCACCACAAATGCATGAGAGAATTTAGGATTATTCTCACAATGACATATTTAATCTTTGACCATGGGATATTTTTGTATCTCAAGCTTTCCATGTCTTAGCTAAGAATAATAGTCACCTCAAAATCTCTTATTCACAATGTATATTTTTTTTTCCAAAATTAATCACGTATGGTACACAATATCATACAATTTATATAACTTTAAAATATTTCATAAATAATTTTACACACACATATCAACCTATTATAATTTCAAAATCATCTATGACTTTGGCAATATTTACACAACCAAATTTTATTTTTTATTTTTAGAAAAATAAATCTTAAAAATATATGGGTAAATGCATTTCAAAATTTATCAAAAAATGATTTTCATGATGTTAAGTTCATACATTTCTATTAATTCTTCACATATCTCAATTAAATCATATTAAATTCATGAAATCTAATTCAAAAAAAAAAAGGTTTATGACAATACACATAACACCTCATATCAATAAAAACATATACATGTGACTAATAATATAGAATATGAATTTTTATATGAGTTTCTATAAATTTTTTATATTAACCTAGATTTTTCTAGCCTTAACCTACAAAACATAGCTTTAATAATTTAAATTGAGCTTTATAACCTAAATTCAATCTCAAACAAAAAGAATAAAAAAATATATGTGAGAATTTGTATAATTTCAAAACTAATTTAATAAATTAAGGAAGAAAATGAAATTATTATCAATTCACCTCAATTCTAACATTTCTTGTTGAGATTACGGTCCTTACATAGTTGTTTTTAGTTGAAAACAGAGGAGTTATCAAGCTTAATCACGTTATAGAATATATTTTCACCAAAATTTATGAATTTTAAGTTTTATTGAAGGATTTTAGTGAATAAATGAGTTAGAAGTAAAGATACCATAGATAAAACAAGAGAAACATAAGGAAAATCATGAAAGAGTGATAAATGAAATAAATGAAAAATTTATCTTTTGTTTAAGGGTAAAAGACCAAATTACTCAGGTTCAAAGTTCAAACTAACCTAATTTTCTCCGTAAAATATCAAAACAAACAAAACTATTGTCATTATTTACCATGTTTCATTCCTAATTAATTTTTGAACATAATTTTTTTTCCAAATATATATCCCCTTAATTAACAAACTTGGTCAATTTGTGTCTATGGTTAAAATTGAGAAAAATAATATTTGTTTGGACCTCACATTGGATGTCATAAAAAAGGTAAAATCATTAGATTGACAATAATTCAAAAAATAAAAAATAGTTTGAATAGTATTGAGTATCTATATAGTTTTAAATATCTAACCTATTTGTAGGACCAATTTGTTGTTTTCTCATAGCTAATTGTAAAAAAAGATAAATATTTTTTACATATGAATAGAGTTATATCATATAAAGAGACATTAAAATATGAATAGAGTTATAGCACTTAAAATGACATTAATATATTGATTGTTAAAATATTTATATAAATTGTTAAATTATCTAACTCTTGAATCTCATATCTCTAGTTAAAGTATTTGATTTATGCACATAGCCATAAAATCTAAATTATTTTTTACACCTTCAAACATAGCCTTTGGATCCATGAATGCTACTAAAAAAAGTGGTGAAATAGCCTTTTACTATTATTTTTTTCTATTCGACAATATTGTTCACAAAAATATATATTTTTTTATTTTTTTGAAGCACATCAGTCTTATTGTAAATACAACTAAGTTCAATACTAGATAAAAGAGTATATACATTAAAGAATATTTTGATAGTAACATACAAAAATTAAAGAACTTAAAAAAATAAGGAAAACTTTTATGATGCATTGCAATTAATTTTTACATATCTAAGTTGGAATCAAATAATGATCGACATCACAAAAAATGTTCATGTTATTCACACTCATTAATTTTTAGATTAATCAACATATGCAATGCATCTTGAATGGTCTCTAATAAAAGAGATTAATCTTAAACCATCCTTTATGCTTAAATTAATTATTTGACAAACACATCTCAATATCTCATTTTGTGGATCTCCTATAATTTTTCTTATAAATTGAACTATAATACTTGCATTATTTGAAATATTATCAAATCAAAGACTACAAATTTTGGGTTGTTAGTCAATCTCTCCAAAAATAGCTTTTATAGACTCATATGTGGCCATCCATTTCAAGATAATGAGTAATCACTTTAAACCCAATAATTTTCATATGTAATTTCAACTTTGAATCTATGTATGAATTGTTACACACATATAAGATTTTTTATTTGAACAAGATATTTATTTTAGATCATAGATATAATACCATGATGATAATTAACTTCTTGCAAATCAATTATTTTTTATGATTTTAAATTATATTATAATGAGAAATAGTACTAGGTACCCTAAGAAATGATAGTCAGACATTTTTATGCATGAAATGTAAAAATATAATATTTTATTTTAATACCAATGGAAGCCTCAAATTAGCTACTAGTTCAACTAAACACTTCTCTCAAGAATATTTAATTATATATAAATGGGGGGAATTGAAGATATAGTAGTTCCAATTTTAGTCTAATTTAGTAGATATAATCTAGTGTCTAATGCATCATATTTGTTCATAAATTATTTGACTTGACTTTTAAAGGGTCATTTAGCAACTCCACTTTTGCAACTATATGTTATTTTATAATATTTACATCATGCTAGAGTTTATGCCTCCCATTTTATATTTAGTTATTTATTATGGTCAATGATTATGCACAATAAGGAAAATATTATAGAAAGAAAACTTGTAAAGAAAATATTCGTCGTAAAGATATCCATTTTTTATTTCAAGGATACAAAATTAATAACGGCACAATTAAAAAGATAAATTAAATAAATAAACTACAAAATTAAAAAATTCATCTAAATACAATATCTTAACTTTGTGATAATAAACACTAGTAGAATTAATCGACATACTTACCACAAATAAGCTCATAGCTAATCAATAAATGTAGAAAATAAATAACTTGTAGCTTATATCCTCAGTTGTAATAAACTCAATCTTAGTGTTTAATAGTGCTACTCACTTTTGCAACTTATATTGTAAGGATACAACCTATCCTTTAAAGGTTATTAAATAACTTGAGGTGGATCTTATTGAATGAAAATAATCAGTCATATTGGAATCAATATAATTGAGAAGAATTAATTGCATCCACTAAAACATAAATATAGTTAATATGTATCGTGAATAGCTTATAATATTTTACTGCTCTACCATGATACATACTTGGGCATGAGAGAAAATGATGAACAACATCAAGAATGTGTTCAATATTTATTCTAGTATAGACTATAGTATATATAAGATTATCAAGAGTTACGATACATGGAACACTACTAATGTATTTTATTTCCTCATAAGTCATTGAATATGCTCATCATGCATCTTAAATTATTTGATTAAAGGGTTTGAGATTAGTTTAGCCACTTTTGTGAAAAATATCTTTAGAATTTTCTTCACAAAGTATTCTTAAGAAAATCAAATATGCCTAGAAAAACTATCACATATGACATTCATGCCTAGAATTTTCCTGGTTGGTCCTAATTCTTTCATAGAACTATTTTATATGTTGGTCTTTGCTTGATGGAGAACTAATACATAAATAGTGATCACAAGAACTATATTAAACATAATGAGACACCATAAATGAATGAAATGTGTTATACCACTACCTTAAGACTCGTTGAAGCCCATGCAGACTCTTTTTTTGAGTTTTCATGCCAAGCCTTTCCCTCAAGATACTACATGCAAAGTATCTCATTAAGGTCACCATAAAAATAAGATAGCCATCACATTGAGTAGGCCAACTAAATCCAAGCTCAAAGTCAAATTTATAATGACTCGGATTGAAGACAACTTCATGGCAAAAAAAAAAACTCTCATTAAAGTCAAATCTATTTTTCTTACTAAATCTTTTTTATGACTAATCGAGCATTATATCTTAGTTAAGAATTATCATTATTAGGTTTTAATTTGAATATCCACTTATTTTTTAAAGCTCAATCCCATTTGGTTAAGGGAACTAGATTGTAAGTATGCTTGACATGTAAAGACTCAACTTCTCACAAAACTTTAAGTCGTTCATCTTAATGGTAAAAAAAGATGACTTTTTAAAATGATTCAGTATGACCTACATATGTTAGTAATACATAATCATAGATATTATAGGATAATTACTAAGGCATGGAAGATCTTCCCAACTCAAGCTAAGATATATCATCATGATCAACTAGGTCTTATCTAGTTCCTACTAGAATAATATCATATGCCTCCTCAATTAGCAAATCATGAGGCTCAATATCATCTTTTGGTTTCTCAATCACTTCTCATTGATTATTTGTTCTCTGAAATAAAAAGGTTTCAGGTGTGCATGAATAGGAATCTCTATGATTTCACACTCCTCAATACTTAAATGGTAGTTTTCAATAAGTGGGTCTTCCAGAAAATTTATATTTCTACTTTGAACAAGCTTCTTCGATATTAGATCACATATTATATTACGAAACACCTCATGTTCATGGAAAAGAAATATGCAAGGATGTATAGTATCATCCTATTTTGATTTCACCCATTTGGAATTGAATAAAGGCTTTACAATCAAATATTATCATATGATCCTAATAAATATTATATAGGGTTTAAATTTTATTAGGAACATTACTATTAAAAGTGACAAAAGAACACATATTTATTAAATCAATAGTCATATGCATTCTTTTTCATATAATTGTTTTAGAAGTTACACTTAAGAAAGCTTGTACTAGAAATACTCTCAATAGGCCAGTTCATCCTTTTAGAATGTATTTCAACTGAGGTGTCCCGGCTAGCATTCTCTCAAGTCTATTCATGTGGAATATGTAGTAGCTTTCAAAAAGGACACATCTCTCCCATAATTAAAGTATACAAAGATTAGTTTCCTACTAATCTTTCTCTCAATTATAGTTTGAAAAACATTAAAAACAAGAAAGGCATGCTCCTTTATCTTAAAGGTAGTGTACTACACTTTCCTAGAGTGATCATTAATGAAGATCACAAAGTAAATGACTTTCCAAATTATTCTTCTCTACCTATATTATAGATCAAAATGAATAATATAAAAAATATTTGATTACCTCAAAGTAGAATTATAGTGGAGAAATTTTATGAGTTTTTCCAAATATATAGTCTATATATTCAATAAGAGAGGAATTCTAATCAAATAAAAAGATATTCCTTATAGCTTGTAGATGATGACATATCTTAGTTACATGACTAAGTTTCCTATGTTAGAGACTATTGTTATCTATTCGATGAATAATAGTTATCTTACATCAACACACTCTCATCTAAGTGACAAAGTTTACTATTCTGCTAACCATTCGAATGATTAATGAACCCTTAACTAGTTTCTACTAGCTACTAGAGAAATGGCTCACATATACCAAATCATCTTACATGCCTATGGACATTAGTTTCAAATGAATTCCTTGAACATAACAAACATGTTTCAGCACCGACTTATTTCTAATCCACATTCATAGATACATCTCTCATATTCACATAGTCTTAGAGGTTCCATTGTTGCTCATCCTAAATATATCACAATCACCATGTATGTATATAGTAAAATAGTTTATATATTATGTGATGTGAGATGTTGCATATGAATTAATCAGCTAATTATCCACTTGACTTACCATGTTATCAGAATTATCATCATTAACTAATATTTCATCACCTTCCATGGTAATGATGTTTGCATGTCTATAATATTTATCTCATCATGTGCCATCATATTGGATTCATTTTTAAACATAATAGTGTTTCTTGATATGGCATAGCTTATTGCAGTGACATCACTTTATTGTCTTTCTATTTCTTGGCTTACCTTCAGAAGGATGAGTCTCTTCATAATTCTATTTGAGCCTAGTGATACTCCTATCACTTCTCTTAGAAATTAGAACTCCATGAAAATATTTTATTTTTATTTTCTCATTGCTTCTTTATATAGCAAGTTTTCTATATTTTCATGCATAAACTCTAGTTTATGTCATAACTAATCTATCATCATCACTTGGTAACTTGGTGATTAATATCCATAATTATCCACTACCTAATACTGGAGACAAATCTAAAGTATAATTCTTTGTAACCTTGGTTATTCATATTCTCAAGTTTTGGTTTCATAATCACAGTGTCATATAACTCTTTAACTGTAAGAAAATTTGATATTCTAATTTTCAAGTAAAATAATTAGTTGAATTTAATATAATTATCATGGAATGCTCATCAATGATTATGAACAAATTAAACCCACCCAAATATAAAAAAATATATTCAAAAAATCTCAAACTTGTGATACCATTTTGTTGGTATCATAGAGCTATAATGCCACTTTGTTGGTATCTAAGTGCTACAATGCCACTTTGTTGGAGATATTTTTGTTTGGGTGAAACTTAAATGAAAATTTTGAAAATCCAAGTTAAATTTCCTACTTTTAATTTTAGCACTTTTTAAGAAAACTAAAATTACATATTTTAAAAATAAAATATTATTAAACATTTTTATAGAATTAAATTTCTAAAAGTTGTTGCTAAAATAACTCTAACCTATAGTTTTTGATGAGTTTAATGACTTGAACTCTAATAAAATCAAGCAAATTAACATCCAACAAACTCCAATTAAAATATAATAAATTTTCACATTTATATAACCATGAAATTCAACAAAAATTTATTCAAAAGTTTTATTCATTCTCACAATATATGATATACAACTTCACACACAAAAAATAACGTTTCCAACCAAAATTGAAAGCATCAAGAATATAAAATCCATAAAAAAAAAGATAGAACTTATCATATAACCTAGTACTTGTGTGTTGATTGCCCCACAAAAATTTAGTGATATTCTTTAGGTTAGATTATTCTTGGAGAGATCAAAGGACACCTTTGGCATTAGCAAAAAACAAAAACAACAACAACAACAAGAGAATATCAACAAAAACAACAATAACATCACAAATAGAAACAACACCACACAATAAGTTCACAATAACACAGAACAACAATCATGATTACAACAACATTGTAAACATGAAAATAAAAATAAAGATGGTTGAAGGGAAAACCTAACTTCATTAAATCTTTAATGTGTCATTAGTGGAGAACCATGCATAAAAACCATCCAAAAATTAAAATTGGGAGCACACCGAGAAGAAAAAATAACCCTCTCTTTCTCTAATTTATTTTGGGTGTGTTATATTTTTCTTTTGTGTTCATCACATAATAATAGTCGAAATAATAAAAGCAGGCTTTCCCTATTGTTTTATGATTATTTTTTATCTTACATCCATGTGAAAAAGAAGAAGAAGAAGAAGAAGTATTGTCATGTTTTCTAGTTCGTCATATTCTATCATGTGCTCCTTGAGAAAAAAAAAGTATTGTGTTTTTTTTTGTTTTTGAATAATGCACTATATGGTGAGTAACAAAAAATGGAAAACTACAATTTTCCATTTTGGGTTATCTCAATTACTTCTAGTCCATGGTGCATTTAAAGCTACAAAAAAAAAACAAAAAAAAACAATAGCATTCAAATTATAAAATAAATTTTATATGATGTAATAACTACATAACACATTTAAATGAGTTAATTTAAGCCAAGAAAAACTAAAAATAAACTGCAGTACCCATCTTGTGGTAGACCATATGAACATATACGTATAAATTTTACTTTTGAATCATATAAAATATGCATATCGATAATTAATACATCAAAACACACCCACAATATATAACATGCAACATGATTTGTACTTACCAATATCAATTATATAAGATATATATTATACACATGCATTAGTTATACACATGCACACTATATATTGTTCATATATAATGTATGATGTACATTGTGCACATGAACAATTACACAAAAAATATCTTTGTGAACAAACACACACAATAGTATATTGCTTTATATTTTATTTTTGTTTCATAAATCTAAAGTCAAAAAATAAAAATCCACAAATTTCCAATGAATAATAAATGGTGCCAGATTTACTAATTTTACATGAGCATACAAAATTCGGAAGATTTAATTTAGCAAATTATTCATTACCATGATGTTGGCATCAGATAGACAACTAATATTAATAAATTTGTCACCAATATACTATGAATCCTAAATCATTGATATGTGCTAATATTAAGTAGTTTCCAACTTTAAGCAACATGCTATAATGTTGCTTTAGGTATATTTTGGAACATTAGATGTCACCTAGTCCTAATATCAAAAAAGCAAGGGTTCCCCCATCTATTTTGATGAGGGCAAGTGTAGAAGTTATTCCTAGTTGGTAGGTTTAAGGTATAGTTTGGAACATTAGATCAATAAATGGTAAGAGCATAGAGTTTGTTAATATCCTAAAGTATAAAAATATTAATATAGAATTTTATAAGAAAGTGGAAAGGTGAAAAATCAAGAAAGAAATATGGTTATAAGTGGGCAGAGGTATAATTAGAAATGATATTAGAATAATTATGGATGAAGACTTAAAAATAATATTGTAGGTCAATAGAACTAGTGATAAACTTATAACAATCAAACTAGTAGTAGGTGTATAGGACATAAATGTGATTAGTGACTATGCTTCATAAGTAGAACATAGTAAAAAAATGAATATATTTTTTTGTGAAGCTGTAGTGTAGTGCAAGGTTAACCAAGGGAATAAATGATCATAGTTGGAAGAATCTTAAATTAGTATATATCAGGGTAAGTAATGTGAATTATGAGAGATATCATGAAGAATACCAGTTCAGAAAAGGAATAGAATGTGAGGAGCAGTCTTATATTTTGCTTTAGCTTATGACTTTTATATAGATAATATCTACTTTAAGAAAAGAGAGGAATACTTGATTACCTCAACAAGTTGTTCTAATATGAGTTAATAAACTTTTTTTCATTAGGAGAGATGATAAAATATTATACAAAGACTATAAAGTAATACCAAGAAAAAGTCTAACCATTCAACATATACTAGTCATAATGGATTTGTGTTTTTGAAAGTACAATCACTATAAGAGTGTTTGAAAAAAACGTAGTGGAATTAAGGGTGAAATGGTAAGTATTTTTTAGAAAATATCTAGAAGACAAAGTTAATGCTCCATTGGATATAAATATAAATACTTTATGAAATGGAGTAACTAGTTGTATAAAAAAAGGCATCTAAAGAGATTATAGGTGTGTCTAAAAAAATATTTATGCACACAGGGAAACTTGGTGATAAAAACTTGAGATTCAACAAATAACTAAAGAGAAATAAGCTTATTTAAAAGAAATGTAGAAGAATAGAAATGAAGACACAATGAAATTGTATAAGGAGGCAAAAAAATCAAATGGTCATTTTTACTTTCATACAAACATTCATATATGATTATTAATATGTAAAGACTGTTAATATGAATTCCTCCCCTTTTCATTCATCCTCATATATGACAAAAAATCAAGACTATTTGTACTTGGATCAAAATATATTGAGTTTGAGAAGTTGTGACTTCATAATACAAGTCATGACTACAAGGCAAAGTTTCTAGTCATATCCGCAAAAATAGGTTGTGTCTCCATTCAGGTCATGACTCCAAGATCAAGGTCACAACTCCGAACTCTAGTGGATATTCTTGCTTTAGTCCAATTGTGACTCCATATAATATGGTGTGACTCTTCAATAGATCTTACATCTTTAGTCCAATCATGACTACATAGAATAGGGTTATGACTTCTTAGTAGAACTTGTAACTTTAGTCAAATAATACCCTATATAATAGAATCACAACTCCATTAGATAAGTAGTATCTTCAAAGGAAGTATGATCCTATCATAATATTCTCTCACTTGGTGAATACTTATTCTTCATCATTGTCTTAGCTCTATGCTAATAGAACTTCACTATAGCCAAACCCTTTGTCAAGTATTTAGTAGCATTCTTTTTCATGTTGATTTTCTTCAATTAAATTATCTTTTAATCAACTTGCACTTGAATGAAATGGTACTAAATGTCAATATGTGTAGTATATAATTTATTTTGTTATCTATTTTCTTAATCCTCTGTTTTGATTCTCTATTTTATTTATAGGTACATGTACTAATACTTTTAGAGATTGAATATGTGATATTAGGATAATAATGGGGTCCCACTTCCTAGTCAGTAGGCCACCAAAATTTTTGGAGCATGACCCGGTCTGCTCTAAAGATCTGACTTATTTTTATTTTATGTATAACTCTAATTTTATATATATATATATATATATATATATAGTATCTATAATCACAAATATGTGCTTTGTTCTTCTCCCCTCTCTCTAGATTATGTATTGAAATATTTTGGGTTAATAAATCTTCAAGTGCTATGCACTTTCTGGTGGATGTAGCTAGTCATATTGAATGACTAGTGAAACAAGTTAAAATTGGTGTTTATTGTGGTTGTGATTATGTTCTTCTTGTTCCTTATAATATTATGTTATGTTTTACACAATCCATTGATATTACATTCAACATACTCATTATATATACATAGATATAAAATTCTAACAATTGGTATAAGAGAGAGGTTATGTTACAGTTTCTATTATGTTGATGAATTTCTAGTTATGTTGCTAGTACAATTATTTTGATTTTGCAATCTATGAATTTTGTTGAAGTGTCTGGAACATTGAACCCCACTACTAAAAAATTCAAAGGCATGAATGGTTTTAGTATGTGGCAGATAAAGATGTAAGCACATCTGAAGAACTTTGATCGATGGAGCCCTCTAGTTGATGGTTGTAGTGCTGTTGATGGGATAATAGAGGCTCAGTCACTGAGGTATGAAGGTGTGAAGAGAAGGCCCACTTATGATTCTCCTAAGCATAGCTGATGAGATGATAGCTGAGGTAGAAGATGAGGATACTACTATAGGCTTGTGGATCAAATTGGAGTCATTGTATATGAAAAAGTCACTCATGAATAAGCTTTTTTAAAAAAGGAGACATTTCACACTAAGGATGCAGGATTGGATTAAATTAAACAAGCATTTGGATGAATTGAATAGCATCCAATGGACATAAAGCATGTAGATGCCAAGATGAAGGATTAGGATATTACACTTTTGCTACTGATCTTATTTCCAGCTTCAAATAAAAACTTTGTGGAATCATTGATAGTGGGGAAGGTTGACATTTCTCTAGAGGATTCTTGGTCTTCTTTATACTTTAGAGAGATGAGTTAGAAGTCAATTGTTGAATGTCCTAAGCATCATGCTACTAGATTGGTGGCAATGAACAAGAGGCCCTAGCTTGCTTCATTCAAGAAAAGGGGGAACAAATTTTAGAAAAGGTCCAAAAAGGATGACACATGTCCCTACTAAAAACAGAAAGGGTATTAGAAAACTAGATGCACAAGGAAGAAGATGAGACATGATCAACTGGGTCAGCTTGTTCCCCCACCTATTGCTGCTATAGCATGTGATGCCATGTATGAAGATGGCATCGTGCTGGTCACCTCTACTATTGTTGCAAAGTCCGATGTCTGAATCCTAGATAATGGTGCTTCTTTTAACACTAGTACATATTTGGAATGGTTTAGTAAATACAATATGAAGATGGTTGGTCATTTAGTTGTGAGCAACAACCAACCATGTAAAGTTGTTGGAGTTGGCATAGTCAGGCTGAGGACATTTGATGGCCATATTAACTCTATATCAAATGTAAGGCACATTCTATAGATGACTATGAATCTGATCTTTCTCTACATTCTGGATGATCAGGGATGTACCTTTAGTGGCGGTGAGCAAATACTAAATATTCACTGAGGAGACTATATCATACTGAAGGGGAAGAAGAGTAGAACAGTATACACACTAATAAGTTCCACAGTGATAGGGACTACTGCTATCATATCTAGAGAGCCTGTATCAAAAGCTGAAGCTGATCTTACTAGATTATGACACATGCAACTCGCACATATGGGTGAGAAAGGTATAAATCTTTTTTCTGATCTTAACCTTTTTGTTGGTCATAAAATTAGTAAATTGAATTTTTGTGAACATTGTATTTTCAGCAAGAAACATAGAACTAAGTTAGGTAAAGCTATACACTACACAAATGACATTTTAGATTATATCCATGCTGACTATTGGGGCCCTTCTAGGGTCACATCTCTTGATGGTGCCTGATACTATTTATGTCTATTAGATGACTACTCTAGGGTATCTTAAGCATTCATGATGAAATATAAATCTGAAACTTTTAGAAAGTTTAGGTAATGGGTTAGCTAAGTAAAAAACCAAATACTTAAGAAGGTTAAATTGATATGAACAGACAATGATATAGCTAGACATAAAATAGTTAGGGATATTCCTTAGCAAAATGGTATTGCTAAAAGAATAAACCAAACTTTTTTGGAGAGAACTATGTGTATGCTCTCTCAATTAGGCTTAGGTAAAAAGTTTTTAGGCGAAGCTATTAATACAATATGTCATCTGATAAATAGATCATAACATAGTAGAATTGATTTCAAAATTCCATTTGGGGTATGGTCTAGTAAACCTACAGATTATTCTAGTCTAAAAGTATTTAGTTGTATTTCCTACTATCATGTAAATGATGGTAAGCTTGAACTGTGAGAAAAAAAAGCAATATTTATAGGATATTGTCATGGAGTCAAGGAATTCCGTATCTTATCACCATCTGAAATTAGAGTGATCCTCTCTAGGAGTATTACCTTTGATGAAAGTATCATCATAAAACAAGTACCTAGTCCTATATAGTCATCTAAAGCTCCTCAATCTAAACTTAAGGTGGAGCTAAAATCTGATTATGTGGCTCTAAGAAGGATGTCTAAATTTATCTCTAGACAATTAACAGTTGATCATGAATATGATCTTGAGAGTCAATTTCTAAACATGATCTTTAACTTATACCTAAAGTTTCTAATCACTACAATATTGCTATTGATAGACTAAGGAGGATAAATGAAGGTCCTCCTCTAAGATTTAGCTTTGATGAATTTGTAGAGTTTGCCCTACAAGTTTCCAAAGAAATTGATATTCCTGAACCATCCTCCTCTTAGGGATACTGTTAAATGTCATGAATTCGATTCATAGTTAGTTACCATGAATGAAGAGATTGAATCCATTCATAAGAATGGTACTTGGATTATTGTATCTAAATCAAAGGAGAGAAAGATAGTTTCTTGCAAATGGATTCTAAAGAAGAAAGAAAATGCCTCATTTGTTGGTGGTGTAAAATTCAAGGCACGTCTAGTTGCAAGAGGGTTCAATCAAAAAGAGGGTGTTGATTATAGTGATATATTCTCTTTAGTAGTCAAACATACTTTAATTAGGTGCTTCTAGCATTAGTAGCACATCGAGATCTTAAACTTGAATAAATAGATGTTAAAACTACTTTTCTTCATGGAGGTATAAATAAAGAAATTTACAAGAGCTAACTTGAGGGTTTTGAGGTATCAATTAAACAAACCCAATTATGTATGATTTTGAAGTCTCTATATGGACATAAACAATCTCATCTTATATGGTACAAGAAGTTTGATTATTTCATGACTAGTCATGAATACAGTAGGTGTGATCATGACTACTATATTTATTCCAAAAGGCTAAATGATAATTCATATATTTACTTATTATTGTATATAGATGATATGCATATCACTACTAAAAATAAATCTGAATCAGGAATTGAAAAATGTTTTCATTTCTGAATTTGATATTAAAAATATAGGAGGGGAAATGAGAATTCTAGGGCATGGAAATATTCAGAGATAGAACTAAAAGAAAATTATTTCTATCATAGAAACAATATTTTCAAAACATTCAATCTAGATTTGTAATGGCTTATTGTAACCCTTTGTCCATGTCATATGCTTCCAACTTTAATCTGTCATTAGTGTTATATTCTCAGTCTAAACTTGTTAAGGAACAAATGTCTAAGGTTCCTTATTCCAGTATTATCGAGAGCCTTATGTATCTCAAGGTGTGCACTAGACCTGATATTGCTCATGTAGTGAGTGCAATGATTAGGCTTATGATAAACCATAATCAAGAGTACTAGAAAGCTGTAAAAAGGATACTTAGGCACCTTAAGGATATATCTAATGTAGATCTGATATTTGGTAATTAATTTGAATTCATGCTAGCTGGATATTCTAATTTTGACTATGCAAAAGATATTGAAATTAGATGGTCTATAATTGGCTGTCTTCACTGTATGTGGCTCTATAGTTAGTTGAAAAGCCACTCTTCAATCTTTTTTCACCTTATCCTTCACTAAGTAGAGTATATGGCTCTAAGTGAAGCTGCGAAGGAAGAGATCTGGATGAAAGGTTTTCTTAAGGAGCATGGCCTTTACTAGAAGGTTGCATTAGTGTTCGATGACAACCTCAATGCTATTTGTTTAGCAAAAGAAAAAAGTACACCATGAGAGTGAAAAGCACATTGATGTACGATATCATTTTTGTCGATCTGAGAAGAGGGTGAAAGTGAAGAATATAGAAACCTATAATAATCTAATTGACATGTTTACCAAGCCTATCACTCTAAATAAGTTAAGAGACTATCTTGACTTACTGAACACATCAAATTAGCTAGTGTCCTAGTAGGACTAATTATTTATAGAGAGCATCTCTCTATCTGTATACAAAACAACTTAAGATGAAGATTGTAGTATATAATTTGTTTTGTTATCTATTTCCATTACCCTCTATTTTGTTTCTTTGTTTTATTTATAAGTGTTGGTACTAATTTGTTGAGAAATAGGATATGTGGCATTAAGACAATAGTGGGGGTCCTACTGCCTGATCAGTGGGCCAGGGGAATTTTTGGAGAATGACCTAGTCCACTCTTAAAAATTTGACTCATTTCTATTTTATGTATAACCCTAATTGTTACACACACACACACACATACATGTTATATCCATAATTTCATATATGTGCTATGTTCATCTTTTCTCTCTCTCAATTATGTACTAAAATATTTTGAGTTAATAAATCTATAAGTGCTATGTGCTTTTCCAGGTGGATGTAGCCAGGCATATTGAATGACTAGTGAACCATTTAAAAACTAGTGCTTGTTGTGGTTGTGATTATTTTCTTCTTATTCCTTGTGATGTTGTGTTATGTTATACATAATCCATCGATGTTATGCTCAGCATAATCACAATATATACATAGATACAAAATTCTAACAATATGATTTATCCTCAAATGGAAGGCAAGTTTCTTACTAGATAGATGACACCTAAACTATCACATCTAAGCTTAGGCCGCTATACTCAAAATCATTCTCTTCACATAGTTTGCTTATCCAAATGAATTCTTTATTCACATGAATTAAAGTGATATACTTTGCTTCAAAAGATAAAAGGAAAACATTACTTTTCTTTTACTTATCCAACTCACAAAACTAGTATATAAGATAAGAACATATCCGCTCTTGTAGACTTTCGGATCGCCATATTCTATCCCAATCAACATCAATCATTCTATTACCTTCAAGGATCTCCTCATTACTATTTCCACCAAACTACAATGTATAATCAAGAGTATCATGAAAATAGTTTAGTGCTCTTTTGATTACAATCTAATGCTTATATTCCATATTAACATAAATTTGCTTAATCCTCTCATTACATGTGAAGTAATAGGTTTAGTATATATCATGGAATACATGATGCTCCCAACTACACTACATATGGAATGAGAGCCATCTTTTCTTTTTCTAGTTGAGTAGTAGGATATTACTTGGCTATTAGCTTCATACCAGTCACTATCAAAGTCTCCACTTGTTTGCAATCACATATATTATATCTCTAAAATATGTCTTCCACATACCTTTACTACCTAATACACAATGCCTTTTTTTCTCAATCTCTATGAATATCTATGCCAATTATAAGGCTAGAAATCCCAAGTTTAGTAAAGTCAAAATTCTCAATTAGAAATCATTTCACCAAAATAATGAGAAGATGGAGGAGGAGGAGGAGAAGAAGGAGAAGAAGAAGTATAAGGAGGAGGAGGAGAATAAGAAGAAGAAGAAGAAGAAGAAGATGGAGAAGAAGGGGGAGGAGGAGGAGGATATGAAGAAGAAGAAGAAGAAGAAGACGAAGAAGAAGTGGGAGAAGAAGAAGAAGAAGTAGGAAGAGGATGAGGAGGAGGAGGAGGAGAAGAAAGAGAAGGAGAAGTAGGAGAAGAAGAAGAAGTAGTAGGAGAAGAAGAAGAAGAAGGAGAAGAAGAAGAAGGAGAAGAAGGAGAAGGAGGAGGAGGAGGAGGAGGATGAGGAGAAGAAGGAGAAGAAGAAGGAGAAGAAGAAGAAGAAGAAGAAGTAGGAGGATGAGGAGGAGGAGAAGAAGAAGAAGAAGAAGAAGTTGAAGAAGAAGGAGAAGAAAAAGAATAAGGAGGAGGAGTAGGAGGAGGAGGAGGAGGAGATGAAGAAGAAGGAGGAGGAGGAGAAGGAGGAGGAGGAGGAGGAGGAGGAGAAGGAGAAGAAAAAGAAGAAGGAGGAGGAGAAGAAGGTGAAGAAAAGAAGGAGGAGGAGGAGGAGGAGAAGAAGAAGAAGAATAAGAAAGAGAAGTAGTAGAAGAAGGAGAAGAAGGAGAAGAAAAAGAAGAAGAAGGAGGAGGAGAAGACCAGAAGAAAAAAAAGAAGAAGAAGAAGAAGGAGAGGAAGAAGAAGAAGAAGAAGAAGTAGTAGTAGTACTTGTAGTAGTAGTAGTAGAAGAAAAAGAAAAAGAAATAGGAGATGGAGGAGGAGGAGGAGGAAGAGGAGGAGGAGGAGGAGGAGGAGGAGAAGAAGTAGGAGGAGGAGGAGAAGGTGAAGAAGAAGGTGAAGAAGGAGAAGAAGAGAAGGAGGAGGAGGAGGAGGATGAGAAGTAGTAGGAGGAGGAGGAGGAGAAGAAGAAGAAAAAGAAGAAGAAGAAGGAGAAGAAGGAGAATAAGAAGAAGGAGAAGGAGGAGGAGGAGAGGAGAAGAAGTGTGAGAAGA
>JAREIK010002629.1:508899-523026 GCA_029783825.1 Sapria himalayana | reverse complement strand
AGAAGAAGGAGAAGGAAGAAGAAGGAGGAAGGAGGAGGAGGAGGAGGAGAGGAGGAGGAGAAGAAGAAGAAGAAGTAGTAGTAGTAGTAGGAGGAGGAGGAGGAGGAGGAGGAGGAGGAGAAGAAGATGATGATGATGAAGAAGGAGAAGGAGAAGAAGAAGATGAAGAAGAAGAAGAAGGAGAAGGAGGAGGATGAGGAGAAGAAGAAGGAGAAGAAGAAGAAAAAAAAAGAAGGAGAAGGAGGAGGAGGAGGAGGAGGAGGAGGAGAAGAAGGAGTAGAAGAAGGAGGAGGAGGAGGAGGAGGAGGAGAAGAAGAAGGAGAAGAACAAGTAGAAAAGGAGAAGGAGAAGATGGAGAAGAATGAGAAGAAGAAGAAGAAGTAGTAGTTGTTGTTGTAGTTATAGTAGAAGGAGGAGGAGGAGGAGGAGGAGGAGAAGAAGAAGACGGATAATAAGAAGAAGAAGAATGAGAATGACAAGAGGAGGAGGAGGAGGAGGAGGAGAATAAGAGGGAGAATATGGAGAAGAAGAAGGAGGAGGAGGAGAAGGAGAAGAATTAGAAGAAGGATAAGAAGGAGATGGAGAAGGAGAAGGAGAAAAGGAGAAGAAGGAGATGGAGAACAAGAAGGAGAAGAAGAAGAAGAAGAATAATAATAATAATAATAATAATAATAATAATAATAAGGAGAATGAAAAGGAGAAGAAGAAGAAGAAGAAGAAGAAGTAGAAGGTGGAGGAGATTGAGAAGAAGAAGGAGAAGGAGAAGGTGAAGAATAAGGAGGATGAGGAGGAGGAGAAGGGAGAAGAAGAAGAAAAAGAAGAAGAAAAATATTAATAATAATTAATATGTAGGAGGAGGAGATGGAGAAAAAAAGGCGGAGAAGAATAAAGAGGATGATATAGAAAAAATGAAGGAAAAGAAGAAACAGAAGAATAATGAGAAGAACAATGAGAAAGAGGAGGAGGAGGAGGAGGAGGAAGATAAGAAAAAAAAAGAAGCATACGAAGAAGAACATAAGAAGAATAATAATAATAATATTAATAATAATAATGAAAAGAAGAATAAGAAGAAGAATGAGAAGAAGAAGAAGAAGAAGAATGACTAGAAAAAGAAGAAGAATGAGAAGAAGAAGAAGAAGAAGAAGAAGAATGAGAAGAAGAAGAAGAAGAAGAAGAAGAAGAATGAGAAGAATGAGAAAAAGTAAAAAGAATAATAATAATATTAAGCAGAAGAAAAAAAATAATGGGAAAAGTAGTAGAATAAGAACAAAAATAAAATTAGAATATGAAGAATTAAATTATACAAGATAATTTAACTCGCATGGATGTCACTACCATATAGATCACATTCTCTCGTGTGTGTCACATGACATATCTATCACCAACTTTCATGACTAACACATGACTCTCATACTATGGTGAAACCCTTAGGTTAGATATTCTACTTAACCCCTATATTATTTGTGGGTAGTTCTTCTAGAATATAATTATAATGATTAAATTTACCTTAATATTAGATTTTCACAAAATAGGTTTATCTAATACATTAATGTTAGAAGGGTTGGCACTTCCTTCTTAGTATATAGCATTAGTGTATCTCATAACATACTTATCATCATTCACCATTACTGATATGTATAAACTTACAATATAGTGAAAATCCTAAATTTTAGTTATAAAATATATCCAAATCCATCAATATCTAAACCAAAATATTAACAAAATTTTCATTCATATATAAATAATATATACATTACACACAAGCACATAACTCAATCTTAGAGCTCAATTTAGTGTAATAGTGGAGAAGATTTCATGTGAAATATTTTGAGAAGTATCTTGTAGAATCAAAAATTCCTAATGCAATGCAAAATGAAAATCTAAGTATCAAAACATAATTTGGGAATTAAAATCATGTTGCCTAGGGTATGTAGTTACTCTTAGCTTGAAATTTAATTTATCTCTCATATTCTTTTTCTTTTTCCAAGTTTTGCTTATATAAATTAAGAATTTCAATGCTTTTAGTTGGAAGTCATGAAATTGGCTTGAGGTCTTGACTTTTATATATTATTGGATTTTTTTTGGAGTACCAAAGTAATGGTGACAATGAATATCACGACTCAAGTAACTCCTCTTTGACGCATATTGTGACTTTGTTATACCATTTAATTTTATCAATTATATGATGTCCCAAAAGCTTATTAATGAGAGTGCCTCATCAATTAAAATCTATAAGTACACGAGTCATACAAGTAGTAACCTTAGCTTTTATCCTGATATCAATCCTATAAGGATTGTATCAGCAATCTGGTTATACAATAATGAGATAACCCATTTTTAGTAAAATGTATTTTCAGATTGTTTGACAATCTTAGATCCATAGTTTATTTATTTAATCTTTGTGTTGATATTTAAATTACTCAAATTATATTATGTTGGATACAAAACAAAGATTTGAGTATTGTACAATATCTCATTGTCCTGATGGTATATAAGGTGGTTATTAAATTGAGCTCATCCTAATGGTTATCCACTCGTAGCTATTCTATTAGTACATCACCACTAAAATAATAATTCATCTCTACTCGAAAGTTTGAATATGTCACATTTATATTTTATAGCCTCAAATATCATAAAGTCTAAATATTAACATAGTTTGTAAGCATTTGTACTTTTAGCTTCATAGTTGTCATACTCATACAATTAACTTATGCTTCCCTCAAGTTTTACTAGTGGGAACCATATAAGTAAAAATAACTAACAAGGATTGTCTCCACCTTATGAGTCACAATATAATCACACATGTACTAAGGATTGCTTATCAGTATCCTCCTCGGTGATGATGTAATTCACACGCTAAAGATGAACCCATTGGAAGAATATTTTATATAGTATTCATTCCAATCAACAACTATTTCTTTTAAAATATTTGCAATCAATTAATATGTACAAGTATTCACACTTTCGGCTTCATAAGTGTCATGCTCATGATGATTAACATATTGAAATTTTTAAGTTTCAACATATAAATTTATCTAATGCATCACATTCAAAAAGGATATCTCTACATTCATACCTTATATGTGAGTGAGCCTCATGAATACATATTATTGTCCACTATGATAATCTTGTACAAACCTATCAATAGTTGAAACTTTGGTTCAAGTTATACTTAATCACCATCCATCAATATTCATAATATAAAATAAATCAAATATATTCATTCATTCATTAAAAACCAAAGTTGCATCATATATCTCAATTTACACAAACCCTAAACTCTTGCTAGTTTGGTTCAAATTTTCGAATATAACCTAGAGAATGGGGTTTGAGAGTTGTGTCCCTAACTTAATGAATTAGTACTAATCTTGTGTCTCTTTCTTGCTTGTAGAACCTTTAGGGAGTATGAAATTCACTCCTAAGATTTTTTAGTTACTATAGTTTGCTTGATATGTGAGAGAGAAGAAGAGAAAATGAGAGGTCTCTTGGATTTTTTATATCATTCATATATATACTCAAGCGACTTTACATTACTCTAGTAAGAGGTCATAACTTTCAGAAGAATGTCACAACTTTAGCCGTCAACCCTTTGGCTCAAGGTCATGGCTTTAGAAAATGGCCATGATTATGGTTTACATCTTGATTTTTCTTTAATACAAACTCATGGTACTGGCAATGACCATGACATGGGCCTATTGTCTTTATAACGCAAGGCCATATTATTGTGAAGTGATCATAGCTTTATGCATGTATCATCTTATTATCCATAAAGGGTTATAACACTAGGATGTGGCAGCAACATGTTGAATGACTTCTCATTTTATTATATAGTCATGGTAATTATTAGAAGCTGTGACATTGGCAATAGTCTTTCTTGAGTTTTATATGGTCATGAAACTGAGAAATAGTCATGGTGATGAGATCTCTCATGTGTTGGTTTTGTTCATGTCACTGGAAACTAGTAGTGACACATAATTTTTCTTTCATATATTTCAATTATTCATGATGTTGTGGGTGGTCACGACACTAGCATACTCTTCTATCATATATCATATTTTCACAACACTGTGAGGATGCTACAATATTGGTAATTAGCTCAAGAATACAAGTTACAACTATACCTTTTTTTGAGGACAATGATTATAGCCTAGGAAATAGTTGTACTCAAATAAATTTTTCTGTAATATTTAATATCCTAAAATTCATAGCTCTCAATAATTACCAAGACTTTGGTTTGAGTAACTATGACTTTATAAATTGTATAGCTCAAAAGTCATGTATTTATAAAAAGACAATGACTCTGACTTGAGGATATCGAGTTATATTAAAGATAAAGTCATATCACTTGGATTTAGCTATGACCTTGACTACCAGTTAGGTACTTGCTTTCTACAACATAAAATTAAGATAACTGCCATTTAAATTTTGAAGATAAGTATAGTTGCGACTTCATGATAATATTACTTCAACTAAGAATATATCATACAGTGAAGGATTGTGCTAATGAGTTTGTAGGGTCGTGACTTACAAGAATTAGCCCAACTAATTAAGTAGAATTTCAGCAAAGAATGGATAACAAAATTATGTGAGACTCAATATTCTACCTTATCTGCTAAATACTTACAAAAGCCTAATGATTTCATGACTATTTTACAAAACTCATAAAAAACTAAAGTCTTTAAATCAACCCATAATATCTTCATTTCTACGTATACATAATATTATAAACCACTAAAATATATAATAATATTCAATGGTTTGAACAATGAACAAACTCCTATACTTAAAAAAGTTGCTTGTCCCTAAGCAATAACTTCCCCCTTCATGACAAAAAAAAATCTTTATCATCGATATGAATTGGGATGACTTTATTTGAGTATCGTATGGTCTAAAAATAGTAAAAAAATTAAGCAAATATGTTGATAGTCATGTTGGGATTTAAGTTCCATGATTGTACTTGTTGGTCATTGGATGTGTACAATTATTTATCTGACAGATATATGTATTTAACTATTTATTACATCACAGAAATAAGAAAACCATCATTCGATTACCTCACAAGCAATGTTATGTTTAACATTCATAGCTAGACCATAAAAATATTTTTTCTCCGCTAGAGATCTCTGATACACACCTATCCTCTTAATATACTATTTTACCTTCTTGTAGTTTATTCCTTTGGTATCACTTTAGCTATGTTTGTTTCTTAGGCTTTTTTCCTCTTTGGTTGCCACATATTTAGTTAATTTTGCAGCTCATTCTTCTCCTCTGCATTGTCCCATTTCATGCTAGATCTCCAAAGTCATGGCATTGAGTACTACCATAGCTTTGCCTTAAAGCTTTTCCTTGTCATTTTTTTGTATCTACAAAGTTGTGAAACTATGCATAGCCATGTCATTATCCTTAAACTTCTGTTGGGCTAATTCATGTTGTATCCCCAAAATCATAGTGTTGGGCACAGTCATGGCCTTGCCTTTGATTTGCTCCTCCATAATTTTTCTTTAAACCTTGTCTTTCGCCATTGATGCCTCAACTTCCTTAGAAGTGGCAAAATAATACACTTTAGAGATCATGACTTTGAAGAATGTCAAGTACTCATAGAAGTCATCTTCCTCTATTTTCTTATTTTCATAGCTCCAATATAAATTTTTATTTTTCTATTCATTGTCTTCAATGCTATCACAACTCACTAGTTCTTCTTCTATTTCATACTCATCATCTTCAGCTAGTAAGTTGTCTTCTAGAAAATATTTTCACTCAAAATCCACTTTTTGTAGCATTATAGTATGGAAGAGATTGTCGATTCTACAACACCATGTTTTTTCATCATCTAGACCTCATGAGCTAGTGTAAAGATTAAACTTTACTTGTTCCTCACCGACACTAAGTAAACTCCCTTTTCTTGATATCAATAAGGGCTTGTTTCATGGCCACAAATAATCAACCCAATATTAATGATACATAGTTATCTTTCTTCATATCCAATATAATTAAATCTACTAAAAATATCCACCTTAACCAATATGTCTTAGATGATTCTATTTGAGCACTTGATAGTTTAACTCACCATTTGGAGTAAGAGATATATTAGAATAATTTTTCTGAGATTCAATCTTTATACAATTAACGTGGGCATCAAGTTGACACTTGATCCTAGGTCAGATCATGTCTTATGAAAGGTAAGATCTCCAATAGTGCAAGGTATAGTAAAATTTCTAAGGTCTTTCAATTTTCTCGAAAGTTTTCTTTGAATGATTACATTATACTTTTTTGTCATATTCATAGTCTCATATGACTCTAACTTCTTCTTACTATTCATTATGTCTTTCATAAATTTAATATAGTTTGATATATGGGCTAGAGATTCAGCAAATAGTATATTCATTTCTAACTTTCAAAATATTTTGAGAAGCTTTTCAATTTATTTATCCAATTTTCCCTTCCAAAATCATTGAGTTAGAAGTTTCATCAAAAACATATCCTTAGTTTTATTTTATTCTTTTTTTTCTCGCCATGGCTTTGGATAAGCTCCATGTGCTCTTATATTTTTTTCATTTTCCTTTTTTCTCATCTTTTGGTGAAACTGAGGTTTGCACTTCTTTTAAGGTTGTGGCCTTGTTGTGTCACAATATAATTTTAGTCTAAGCTATGATTTTTGAGAAAGTCACAATATTGTTACACCCAAGAGTTTCGGATTCTTCTTGTGAAAAATTTTTCTATTGTTCTAGAGCTATGACTTTTGGGAAAGTCACAACAATATCATTTCTAAAAGTTCTAGAATCCATTTTCCAAAAATGCCTCAATGACTTTTTCCCACTTCTAAGCAATATTGAGAAGAAATTATTTGAATTTATTTTCATATTACTTGGTAGTTTGTTTGCTCTTCTTCTCTTTATTGATAATGCCAATTCATCAATGTGATGCTTCATATTTCTCATCACCAAATTTATTTTGGTTCATTCTCACTTTAAGCACCTCATCCAATTGTCTTTGGTATCATTCTTATTTTTCAATTCTACTAGGATAACTTGCACCCCTTTATCCAAATTCAACTTCTCTTCTCTTTGTGGCAGTTTGTAATTAAAACTTGAGCCTCATTGATTAGTATAGCATAATGCATTGTTCCCAATTTTTTTAAAGGCTTACCTAAAATTGTGTAGACCTCTTCCATAGCCTCCATATGAAAAATCATTTTCTCATATTAGGATCATAATACAATGGGATATTGTTGTTGAGTCAAAAAAATTATACCATTTGCTTTGATTTTGATTTGTTTCTTCTATTTGGTAAATGGGATCCCAGTCTACCAATTCATATGGATGTAAAATAGTAAATCTCTCATGATATTCTTCTCTTTTATTCTTAGGTATCAAGTTTCCTTAAAAGATATTCATATTTGTTTCAATGATGGTGAACTAATACAACTCCAATAATCTGGCTTGTCTTCTCCTAATTAAATAAATTATTAGAGTATGATAATTATTTTTCACTAGCTCCCCAAATAAGTGATATATCTCCTCTATAGATTTATTAATAATTGATCATCTAGTGGTCACATAAACCTTGAAACTTATCATATAGTTCATACTATTATAACATATTTTGTCTTTGAATTACAACTCAAATCAATGTTGAGAACATCTTCTCAACAACTCCTTAAAATAGTATCAAATGTCATATAAACTCTATTGCTCCTCTTACTGGAATTGATTTATCTCACTTCATTATTGAGATGTAATTTGAGATGAGAAGAATTTAGTGAAAAGAGCCTACACTAATTCATCTCAATTCTCAATGGAGCCTCATGGTAAATATTAAAACTAACTTTATACCTTAATGGAGATGTTAAATAGACCATGTCTTGCCAACATGGCCCCCACAACCATGTAGTTTCATGCTACGTCAAATTGATATTGGGCATAGTAGCAAGCAGCCTGAATTGAGGGTTATGTGTATAGTAAAGGTTTTCCTCCACCTACAAGTGAGGGTTATGTGTATAGTAAAGGTTTTCCTCCACCTACAAGTGAGGGTTATGTTTTCTTTAATAATAGATAAAAGCCTTTTTTAAAAAAAAAAAGCAGCCTGAATTGAATGTGTATAGTTAAAACATTTTGAAAATTTAATTTATATTTATGCAAAAATATAAAAATTATGTTTACATATTAAAATAATATAATTAAAAGACAAAAGTGCATTTGTAATGTATATTACATATTTACATTACATTATAAAATAAATTAAATTAAAATGAAATTAATAGCTATAAAAATTATGTGAGATTTAGATCAACTTCAAAATGAAAATCATCAAAATAAAAAATTAATCAATAAGCATAATATCAATATGATACATAACATAATATGAAGCATAAATGGTAGAAATTCAAAAACAAATCAAATATGATATCATATAAAAAAATAATCTAAAATAGCATGAGTTATTAATCTATGACTATAAAATGGTAGTGTGGATGTAGGTTGTCATAATCATGTATGCATCAAAAGGTATCGCTGGTGGTGACCTCAATAATCTCGATCTCAATGTCCCATAAGTCGTCATCTACCAACAACTCATTTTTTTTATCTTGAATACCCAACCATGAAACTTCTTATTCCTTCATACATGAAAGTACCTCTAAGATATTTAGTTATAGTATTAATATCCTATCTGAAATAACATTATCTTTTATAGAAAAAGTAGGCTTCAATGCTAAGCTAGATAATGGTGGGGTTAGTAGATAATATGGGATAAGTGAATTCATATGATTTTCATCAACTCAAAATATTTATATTCTTATAATTATCATGTGAAAGGATAAAATAGTAATTAGTATCTAAGTACTGAGATAACTTACACTTATTTAATGGACCACCCTATCTTATGTCACTAGGTAACTAAATGTAAAAGTCATCTCTAAATATAGTATTCATGTCCATACTAAGAGACTCGTTATAACTACCATACCTAGTGTCGTGATATGTAAATATGTTACTTAATTTTTCATGAATACAACTTTCATGTTTTTTACTTGGTTCATACAAATGGATATGTATTTTTACATATTTTCACCCCTTCTACCTTAACGATATGATCCATATAGGTAGCCAAGTAGTATAAAGTTGGAATAGAAGACTTATATTTTAAATACATAGTTTATATCTCAATAATTATGACACTAAATATATGGTATCCTCTATACTTGCTAAATATATAACTAACATTACACACACACCCCCCCTGATGCAATACAGCTGATGAGAGTATGCACAAAAAAAATACTTGTTCATGTCACTTAAAAAATATCATAAAATAAATTCTTGTATTTTTAGTCTAAATCATATCAATAATAAGTTTATTACTCTTTCTATTGATATAGTTAGATATCATATGTTAGTAGCTAATATATGACTCTAACATAAGATGTGTATAATTTCAATGGTATCTCACTAGAGGTGTCAACCGGGCCGGGCCCGGCCGTGCCCGTGGAAATCACACTGGCACGGGCGCACCCACACCATTATCCCCTTCACCCTTCCTGCAAAAAAAGACCGCGGGTTGGGTCCAATCAGACCCTACCCACGGTCCCCCGAGCCGAGTGCTGACCCGATTCCCCCCCCCCCCCCCCCCAACGGGCAAAAAAAAAATAAAAAAAAATTAAATTGTAGCCGTTGGATCTCGCCTCCGACGGCTAGGGGGCAGAATCCAATTGCCCTCATGATTCTGCCCCCTAAAAAATTAAAAAAATGACTTTTTTTAAAAAAAATTATTTTTTATAATCTATAAATTCCACCCCCTCTCTATAATATTTATGTTTTTCATAAATATTTTTTCTCTCAAATCTCATATTTTCTCTCTCAAATCTTGCGCCTCTCTCTCGGGACTCGGGAAGTCGGGATTTCATCATTTGGCTTAGCTTTTCGGGAATCTCAACTTGGGTTTTGAATTTTAAGCTAGACTTTGGTGCACCGTGCACGTGATTGACCTCACTACTTGACCGGATAATTTATTTAAAGTTTTTTTTACTTTCTCTCTATGTCTCGTCTCTCTCTCTAGACCTAAAATAGATAAATTTTAAAATAGTATCCTGTTTAAGAAAAATCCTAAAAAATAATAAATACTAATGAAACATATTTAAATTTGGAAAATAAAAATATTACACAGTGGTCTGAGTAGGGGTGTAACTGAGCCGAACCGAGCCGAGTCGAGCCGAGTATTAGGCAGGCTCGGCTCGGCTCGGTTTTAAAGGAGTAGGCACGAGCTTGTTCACGAGCCTGTTTACGAGCTGACGAGCCAAGTTTGAGGGTGCTCGGGCTCGGCTCGCTTAACTTACAAGCTTCAAAATGATGTTCAGGAATTAAAGAAAATGTTCATCTAAAATAGCCAACATACAACTAAATTTAAAAGATAAAATAATAAAAGTTTAATTAACTTGATTGATGTTCAAGAGTTAAAATATTCATCATGTTCATTTGTATGAAAAATTTGTTGTGCATCAAGCCTTCTCCATGTTCACGAGCTTGGTTCACGAGCTTGTTCACAAGCCTAGTTAACAAGCTTGCTCACGAGCCTATTCACGAGTCTGTTTACGAGCTGACGAATTTGTTGTGCCCGGGCTCGGCTCATTTAACTTATGAGCCTCAAAATGATGTTTGGGCTCGGCTCGTTTAACTTAATAAACGAGTTCAAGCGAGCTTTTAACGAGCCGGATGCCGAGCAGCTCGCGAGCAGCTCGCTCGGTTACAGCCATAGGTCTGAGGCTGCTGAAACTTTGGTTTCTCTAGTCATCTCAACCCAAACTTCTAAAAAATAAAAAACTAGGACTTCTGTAGTTTGGACTCATTTTAATATAATAAAACAAAAAAATGTTAGGGGTGAGGAAGAATAGATGGCACAGTGCAAATATTATATGAGACTTTTAACATGTAAGAATTCGTTTGGGACTGGGCACCTTAAAAGGCATACCAAATTATGCACCAAAAAATATGGTACATTAGATCCTAAGCAAACCCAACTTAGCACTGTATTTTTTGAGACTAGATCGAGTTCAGTCTCAAAGTTCACTCCCTTCATTTACTTCAGCGAGTTGGGTAGGGATGGCATAGCCAGACTTATCACATTGATGGGTCTTCCAATTAGGTTTTCGAAAGTTCCAAAGGTTGTGCCCATCATGCAGACATATTTTCAACCTGCTTATCGTAAGATTCCTATGTCCACATCTAGGAATGACATACTAAAATTATATAAGTTAGAAAAACAAAAAATAATTAATGAATTTATGGCATGTAGTGGAGTGGTGTCCGTAACGTCTGATATCTAAACAATGCACGATGAATCATCTTATGCATGTCTCACCAGCCACTATGTAGAATCCAACTGGACAATGAATAAAAAAATTTTAGGATTCTCTGAGATTTTTCATCCCCATGATGGCCCGGCCATTTTTGAGTGTATGATGAAAATCTTTAGGGAATATAAAATTCAAAATAAAATTTTTAGTGTCACAATTGATAACGCTTCTAATAATGGAGTAGCGATTAACATGTTTGTTAGGAATATTAGAGTCGCGCCATTAGGAGAGATCTTTCATGTCAGATGTATGTGTCACATGATTAACCTAATTGTTCAAGCGGGTATGAATGTGTCTTCCCCCACGTTGAATAATATATGTAATACATTAAAATATATTCGCACTCCTCGTAGACAACAAGAGTTTGGTAGTCTCTGTTTGTCTGTGAATCTTAAGAAGAAGAAATTCCAATCGGATGTGAGACATCGTTGGAATTACACGTACCTGATGTTAGAATGATGTGTTGGATACGAACACGTGATATCAGATTACGTCAATAGTAAGAGTGACAAACTTATTATTGACGACACTGACTGGGCTTCAAGAATTTCATTTATGAAATTCTTCGAAAATTTTTTATGACACGACGAACATGTGTTCGTCGGTTTATACGCCAACGACTTGCATTGCACTCCGGTGCATATGCAATATTAGTAGCATATTTAGGAAGTATCAAGCTGACCCGACACTTAGCCATATGGTTGCAGAGATGGAAACCAAGTACTTGAAGTACTGGTCCACCGTTCCATCTCTTTATTGCCTCGCTGCATGCATGGACCCTAGGGTTAATGTGGAAGGGGTAGAAAATACTTGACCTACATTTCCTCGTGCATGAACCTGGAAGAGCCACCTGAAGGGTTCATTCACGAGAAGTTGACTGACATGTTCACATATTACGATACTATGTACGGTGGTGGTAGTAGTGAGATTACAATTACAGATAGAGGTGTCAAACGGGCCGGCCCGGCACGGCACGGCCCATTTTTCACGGGCACGATCGTGCTACCGTGCCGTGCCCGGCACGGCATGGTTTAAAAAAACCGGGCCCGGCACGGCCCGCAGGCACGACGGGCCGTGCCGTGCCTCGCCTGGCCCGCTCGGGCAAACCTGTCCGAGCGGTTCAGGAAACTGGGACCGCGGGTCGGGTCGAATTTGACCCGACCTGCGGTCTTTTTTTGTGGGAGGGGAGGCATGCGGTCGTTGCCGTGCCGCGGGCCGAACCGTGCCTAGCCAGGCACGGCACGGCACGGGCTCGGGCACGAATTTTTTCCGTGCCGGGCCGGCCCAGCACGGTTGACACCTTTAATTACGGACATGGATACCATGTTCGGAGATGATGATTTTTCCATTCAACTAGCGAGGGGGAAACGTAGGGGTGGACCATCACATATGAGCGACCTTTCTCGGTACTTAGATACCGATTACTGCTCAATCCTATCACATTCTGATACTAAGAATCTTGATATATTATAGTGGTGGAAATCATATGAGTCCACCTTTCTCATGCTATCTAGGATGACGCGGGATCTACTGACTCCTCCGGTGTCGAGCTTAGCATCGAAGTCTGTTTTTTCGATTGCAGTGAACATGATTTCGGATAAGAGATTGAGATTACGTCCAGATATTGTTGAGGCATTGGCTTGTTTGAAGGATTGAGAGGATACGAGGTTTAGCATCTATGATTGTGATGGAGCTGGGACTGGGACTGGGACTGCAGCCGCATCCACTGCCATAGCAGAGGAGTTGATTGCTGATGATGATGATCCATATGATATTGATCTTGATGTTGCGGCTGATGGTGCTCATGATATGCCGATTGGTGATGATCTACTATTTTTTGATTTCGATGTTTTGTTTTTTATTGATTGTACGCTTTATTTATACGTTACGTTGAAACTTTAATTTGTTTGGTTCGGACCTTTCGTATCTAATGGCTGATTGGTCATTTTTTATTTGGTTTGCTTATGTTTTTTTTCTTTTTAATTTTTTTAACATTATTTATTGATTTATTTATTTTTTTTGTTTTAATTTTTCATTTAAAAATTTATAACTCTATTATATAATTCTGATAAATATTAAACTAATTTTATTTTACATTATAAAAAAAAATTACACTTTGTAAATTTAATACATTTTAAACAATATTCATATTATAAATTTATAATATTATACATTATCAATAATTTTATATATTATTTTATAATATATATAATTAAAATAAAAATTAAAACAATAAAATTTAAAAAAAATAATTTTTTTTACTAATTTCCTGGCCCATATGGCCGGGCCAGTCATGACACGGTACAATAACCGTGCCGTGCCTGGCCCGGCACGAAAGCACGGCCGTCCTTTTAAAAAATGGGCGGGCCGGCCCGACCCGACCCATTTGACACCTCTATATCTCACATTCATTTGGAATTTTTTCTTTGTAAGCCCCACTAACAAATAGATAATATTAAACTTTTATTGTCTACTAGACAATAAATTTTTTATTGTCTAGTAGACAATAAATTTTTTAAAGTAGGAGAAATAACTTTCATTCCTAAGTAGTAAACAATAAATTGTCTACTAGCAAATATATCTCACATCCTAAGGTATTTAAATAAATTTTTTATTTTTTCTAAAGTAGGAAAAATAACTTTCATTCCCACCCACATCACCAGGCCAATTACATGACACACATACATAAAGTCAAAAATTTTACTTAATGACTCATCTCTAATGATTCTAACATACATACAAACAACTACTTCATTATTAGAATTATTATCAAATATAAT